>JANAVB010044491.1:0-45098 GCA_029216955.1 Iris pallida | reverse complement strand
CCTCCGAAAAGAGGCAGCCCAAGGGCTAGAGAGGCCCTACAACTTTGACATCTTTGCGCAATTGGCTAACACACCGGCCAAGTTGTCACTATACGAACTCCTAAGGCTCCAGGACGTTCGTATTGCATTGAGGAAGCACTCCAAATGCCGATGCCTATCTGGCTCAATCCAACCTCACCGGGGAGGACTCACAGTGGATCTCCAGGACAGCCTGTACGGGGCAATGCCAACATGTCTTTACTCCGCAGGACATGTCATCAAAAACTAATCTGCACGATCGTCCATTATACTACACGGGATACATCGGCGACGTGAAGGTGGATCGGATGCACATAGATCCTGGTCTTCCATCAGCATCATCCCGAAAGGTCTGCTACATCATCTTCCCATCCCAATGCATCATTGACACCCACAAGCACCGCCATCGCGGCTTCAATTCGGGCAGGAGCTACCCAATCGGGAAAATTCATCTGACGTGCAGATTGTAGATCTCCAATCCGAAGTCACCTGCTACGTCATAGATGCAGACACTTCTTACAACATCCTCGGGGCGCCCATGGATACACGATTACATGATCGTGCCTTCCACGCACACAGTGCTTCAAATATGTCGACAAACACGGCTTCGTGAGGACAGAATTTGCTGATATCGATCCCTTCAAAGGGGTCGAATCCTACTACTCAGACTCCTGCCTATACAAAAAGTCAAAGAGGCACCTTGATGAAGGAGATGTACAAGCTCCACCGAGACAGCTTCGGGATCAGAAGAACCTCTGACGATCCACCTCCAAGCTCGCAAACCGGGCAGGTCCGTACCCTTACTGCACTCTGCGGAAGGACGCGATCAGCCTCTCGGCGCAGGAGGAGCAGATGATAATCGGCTGCCAAGGTCCGGCCAAGTGTCGCGACCCACAACGGGGCCACTGACAATCAGACTGCCGAGAATCGGTCAACCCCGAAGAAGCTCAATCCCTCCGATAGGCCACTGACGATACGCCTTTCCAAGAAGGGTCGTCACCCCGATGCAAGGTCTAACACTTCTAGCGAACCAGCACTCCTCGCTCCACATCAAATGCCAAACTGGGGGTCGCTAGTCTGCCAACAACTCCACGCTCTGCTCCATCAGTGAACCTATGACGATCAAGCTACCCAGGTCGTCCCCTCAGTCTTCACTTACGCAGGGGGTAGCCGAAGAGGAAACGGAGCTAGCCAATTATGTGGCTGCCCACACTGATGCTCCCTCCGCTGATGATGTAATCCCCTAGAAAAGATACCTTACTTCATCAATAAAGGTTATCTTTGAACTACACCGAGCTCAATAAGCTATGTACAATGTATGTTATGGAACACGGTATGGGCATCCACCTACACACACAGGTGACAAATGTGTACACCGTGATCCAGCTTACTCTAGTAGAAGACGCTTACCGAATAATCGAGGGAGGGGACCATCCAATCATCTTCGGCGGAAGGACGACCGCATCCCTTTACCATCGAGGAAGTCGACCTCGGGTCAGATACCGGAAGACTGCCTCTGTATCTTTATAGCCCCCAATCTAAATATCTCATGCAGAAACAGGGGTATGATCTGGAGACGACGCCAGGTTTGAACTATGGCATTGGGCGACGATTACCTTTGAAGCCGCCAGTCCCGGCGGGCAAACCACGGGACTACTATAGCAAAACTCGATGCGTGTTAGGGTATGTAACGCCTACTACGACCCTGAGAGTTCAGATGAAGAATGCGACTAGCAGTCACATTCAACCGGGTCACCAACTTCTGACTCGGATACCAGCATCGGAGACGTGTTCAGACAAGTCTTGTCAGTCAACATGGCATTTGCCGACGCTTACGAGGAAGACCAAGACATCCCCGAGATCCTCGAGCTAGAGCCGTGGGCCCAGCAATTGGATACACAATGGGAAAAATGGTTCGAACTCAGAACCTCCTACTGAAGATGAAGTCATACAGGTTGACCTCGGCAGCGAATCTTCTCCAAAATTAATTTTTGTCAGTAAAAGCCTAGCAGACAAAGAGCGGGAGTCACTGCTAGAACTTGTCAGAGAATACTAATGTGTTCGCCTGGAGCTATGAAGACATGCCAGGGTTAAATCCCGATATTGCTCTTCACAAACTCAACATTCGGCCGGATGCAAAGCTAGTCAAGCAACAACAGCGACGCTTCCGCCCAAGCATCATGGACGCGATCGAAACAGAAGTCAACAAACTGATAGCCAGCGGCTTCATTCATGAGGAACAACATCCCGACTGGGTCGCCAATATAGTACCCATCCTCAAGAAGAATGGGAAGATTCGAATCTGCATCGACTTCCGCAATCTGAACGAGGCGTGCCCCAAAGATGAATTCCCCTTCCTATCACAGACATCATGATCGACAATACCTGCGGCTTCGAACGTATGTCATTTATGGATGGCTTCTCGGGGTACAACCAAATCAAAATGTCTCCTGACGACGAAAAGCATACATCATTCCGTACACCAATTGACACGTACTGCTACACAGTCATGCCTTTCGGTTTGAAGAATGCCAGCGCCACATATCAAAGAGCCATGAGCATCATCTTCAGAGACCACTTACGCAAGACAGTGGAGTGCTATGTTGACGACATAGCCGTTAAGAGTCGCTGCAAGGGAGACCATCTGCAGGATCTAAGGACGGTATTCGACCTAATACGAGCGCACAATTTGAAAATGAACCCTATGAAGTCCTTTCTGGGCGTATTCAGCGGAAAGTTCTTGGGCTTCATCATCACTGCATAGGGTATCCATGTAGACCCTGAGAAGACGAAAGCAATCATGGAGATGGGTCCCCCGAAAAATCTCTGCGAACTCAGAGGCCTTCAAGGGAGGCTAGCTTACATCAGGAGATTCATTTCCAACCTCTCCGGGCGATGTCGACCATTCACCATCTCATGAAGAAAGGCGTCTCATTCGTATGGGATGAAGTGCCAGCGCGCCTTCGACAACATCAAAAAATATTTGTCGAACCCTCCAGTCTTGGTAGCCCCGGCTTCGAAAACCATTCCTGCTATGTACGAGCAATAGAACATTCTCTCGGGGCTCTGCTGGCACAAAACAACGACGCAGGCCATGAGCAAGCCATATATTACCTCAACCGAATGATGATTGGGCCAGAGCACCGATACACCGCTGTAGAGAAGGAATGCCTTGCTCTGGTGTTCGCCATTCAAAAAACACGGCATTATGTTACCGGACAAACGATACATGTGATCTCACGAGTCAACCCTCTCAGGGTCCTCATGACTAAACCAGGGGAACTCAGCTCTCGCCTCGCTACATGGGCAATATGCTGTCCCCTTATCATAAGATCTTTGTCCCACAAAAGGCAGTCAAAGGTCAAGCCCTGGAAGACTTCTTAGCAGCCCACCCAGGCCGGAGTCTTCCAAAATATATGAAAAGATCCAGATGAGGTCGCCGACTCGCATGCAACCTCTCACGATGATATATGGCGAATGTTCTTCGACGGTGCTTCGAGGACCGGACCTAAAAGCAATATCGTCGTCGGAGTCGGGGTAGTGCTGGTCTCCCTTCCGGATTGGTGATCAACCGCGTTATTCCCTCACTGAACCCTGCTCTAACAATGTGGCGAGTACAACGCTCGGTCATTGGCCTCCAACTTGCAAGAGAGCTGGGGGTAGAATACCTTGAAGTATACGGCGATTCCCAACTAATCGTCAATCAGATCCGGGGATCATACGAGGTCCGCCACGAAGACATGATCCCTTATCACCAAATAGCGATTGACATCATCTCGTCGTTCGAGGGGTTCTTCATCGAACATGTCCCCAGACTCCGAAATATCGAAGCTGATGCCCTAGCTGGTCTTGCCGCTTCCCTAGCAGTTCCGAACTATGATCGCCAATCAGTGGATGTGATAGGCCACGAACTGGTCTGTCCCAAGAACAATGTGCAATTCGGGGCGAGTTATTCCGTCCAGACGATCGATGATGCCCAGATTGGAGACAGCCATTCATCGACTTCGTCGTCTACGACATCCTGCCCAAGAACCCAAAGGAAGCCACTTCCATCAGACGACGTTCTCTCAGATTCTTCTACGATACAGAGACGAAAATGCTGTATCGCCGCTCCTACGACGGATTACTGCTTCGGTGTCTGTCAAACGCAGAAGCCAAAGAAGCCAAAGTTGCAAACGAGCTAACACTTGCTCGGCGGCTAAACGCCTCAAAAGAATAATTTTACAATAGAGTGGGAGAGCAAAAATAAACCCACTCGTTGCCTGGTTACGCCTGGTGACCACCATCGGGCTGAAAAGCAGGGAGATCCTTTGGTGCTGCTCCGGTATCTGGCCATACAAAACTAGCTGGGTCAGACCCCAGAAAGAGCAAGTGCCACAAAGGAGGCTTCACTTAAGAACTAAAACCAGCAATTAGCACGAGAGTATAATTACATAAAAGGCAGTAGTTAAGAAAAGCATGATGGATTATAAAAGACAATCTTGTATAGAATCACTAAAAGACAGGACATATGGAAAGAAAGCATGACAGGATGATATACGATGAGATAACCATGGGATATTCAGATAGCCAGGTTACAACCCGTAAACCAAACAAGGACCGGGGTTGTAACCTTCGTCTGAACGGAACTTGGTTTCTCTCACCATTTATCGGCAAGATAAATATAAGAAATCAGGTCAAGTAACATTCTGGAGTGACAATCATTAAAGTGACAATCTGGAGTGACAATCATTATAGTGACAATCTTGCAATCAATCAATTCTAGACAATACTATACTGGACTAGACTCCATCCAAGCAATCACGGCCAATCATTGCCTACGGCTTTCTACATTAACTAACTAGGGTTATCACAATCCTAATTACTAGCAAGATGCAATGAGATGCTCCAAGTAGTCACAGGCCTGCAGCTATCCAGGTTATCCAGGCAATCATTATAGTGACAATTCAGAGAGTACAATGCATTAGAGTGACAATAGAGTTCAATTATTTAAGTGACAATCAAGAGTGCCCCACATGACAGTGGGCTGGAAATGTGCCCTACTCGTCGGCAGGCTACAAGTCCAAACATTTGCGGCCGGGATAACGGGATCGCCTGTAACTGGGGAACATCTCTTCATGTCTCGTGAATTATACTAGTCATTAACCTTAGTCCATTTCAGTAGGTACTCCTGACCGTGGTACTCAGGAGTCCCCTCCTAGACATGATGCAAGACAGGACTGGATTATTTATACAAGCACAATCGCCCACGGTGTCAGGATCAATTATACAGGTCATGTCATGTTAGGTAGCCGTCGCAACAGCTATTCGAGAAATCATGTCAGGTTATCATGTCAGGTATACTTTGTCAGGAGTGCGCCACGACGGGCCACTATCAGGTCATGCTAGGTTATCATGTCAGGAGTGCACCACTACGGGTCACTATCACGTCGTGTTCAATTATCAATTCCAAACATACAAATGAATTCATGATTTTCAAGTTCAGGACAAAAGGCGTAAGGATATAAAATGGACGTAAAATATCTAATAAATATCAATATACAGGGCCATAGAAGAGCCATACGGCTAAGGCATATGCGGCCAAGAGAGAATAAGACACATGCGGCTCAAATATGAGAGCGCATGCGGCCAGGGCCGCTGGATCTCATGCGGCTAAGTTCAGGAGGGCGCATGCGGTTCCAAAAGAAATGGGTCTCATGCGGCCAGCGGGAAGGTGAACAACCCATACGGCTAGGCTAGGAAAAGTCCATGCGGCTGGAAGTGCAAGGGCACCTGCGGCCAAGAAACCAATCCCCATGCGGCCAGAAAGAAATGGGGCGCATGCGGCCAGAGAGGTGATGGCGCATGCGGCTCCAAGATGTTGGGCCTCATGCGGCCAGCGGAAGAGTGGCTTCATGCGGCCAGCGGGAAGAGTGCAAGTTCATACGGCTCAAGAAGATGGGCGCATATGCGGCTCGGGGAGCAAAGCCTATGCGGCCAGACTGGTCACGGGCCTATGCGGCCAGGAGATAAAGGGGCTGCATGCGGCTAAGGGAGTTCAGAACTTATGCGGCTGGGAATGGAGCGAGTATGCGACTGAAATAGGTTCGACTCTCATGCGGCTCAAGAGCTTCCAGTCATGTGGCTGAATAGAACACTTGCCGCATGAAGTATTCATGTGGTCAAGTCAAGCACTGTTCATCTTCTCCAAAATTTCAAAAAAGAGAACACCATGAGAGCCAAGTCCTCAAGCTCCATAACTCCATCATCCGGAGCCCAAATCCGAACTTCCATAGGTCAAAATAGGGCAGAATGAAATTCTCAACAACATGGAACCATCAAAACTTAGAAATAACAAGATTAAGCAGATCAAAACCCAAGAAATCCGAAAATAATGTAAACTTAGATCTACAAGAATCTAGCCATAGAAAGTGAAAATGCCAAGTTCTAAAGCAAGTTAGAATGCTGTAAAGAAGAGAATAAAGCAATAAAATTAGAGTTCCTCCATGAAGCAAGTTGCACTTGCCTAGACCTCTCTCTCCTCTCTCTGGTAGGTAAGGAAGTAATGGGGAAGAAGAAGATGAGTAATGAAGAGAGAGAAAGAAGAAAGGGCAATAAATATCAAAGGTGGTGGTAGGTAGGGGGTTCACCCCTTGGGTTCATCATGAACCCAATCAAAACCAAGCCAAGCCGAACCAACCAACCCGAACCAGGAATAAACCAAGCCAAGAAGGAAATCATACAATACAAGAATAAAATACGTACACGTATTCCAAGAAATACGTAATACGAACTACAGGCATTACAACTCTACCCACCTTAAAAGAATTCTGTCCTCGAAATTTAATCAAGAGGCTAGAGGAGCAATGACAAGCTACATTAATCACATGCAATCTATAACTAGGCAAGCAATCACTCATTCAAGCAAGGAATCGAAGGCATGAGGCATAAGAAAGATATTATACCTCACGAGTCAAACAAGTCGGGATAACGTGATCGGATATCATCCTCACACTCCCACGTTTGACTCTCCCAAGGAGCGATGAACTCAAGCAACATGAACTAAACTGATAGTCTTGCGCTTGAGGTCTCTCCCCTTGGTCAAACAGGGATACGGGCCTCTCCTCATACGAAAAGGTTAGTACCAATAACCAGTTTCGAATGACCTAGGATATGGCTCGGGTCCGGAATATACCGTTGTAATTAGGATACATGAAATACGTCATGCACCCGCATAATGACGGTAGAAAAGCAAGATGAGAGGACACATATACCTCTCGGCCGATTCTGAACCTGAGCCTAGGCTAGGGCAAACTGCCGCGGGTTCTATTGCTGGAAAGTCTGGGCCTGAGACGGCAAGGGCCTCGGGAACGGGAACTGCTGTTGCTGGTGAACTGGAGCTGGTGCTGGTGCTGGTCCCCTAACCGAAGGACTAGATACTGTCGATGCTGAATCAACTGAAAGGGCAGGACCCTACCCTATGATCCGGTGCTCCACACAACAAACACAATTCCAACGCCTTGCGACATTCTGCTACCACGTGTCCAGGCTTTCCACAATAAGAACAGCCTGCAGCGGAAGACTGTGCTTGCTTCTGTTTCTGCTGAGGGTACGTCGGGGTTGAGTGCTGAACCGACGTAACTGAGGTTGCTTGCCTCGGAGTTCCAATAGTCAAAGCCCTAGCTGCCGGGGCTGGGGCTGAAGACTGAGTCATCTGACTATGGGACCGCTTCCGACCTCCGGTCCTGTCCACTATTCTCTGGGAGGTATACTCGTGCCTCCTTGCTGCTCGCAACACCGCATCATAGGTCTGATGTTCGAACTGTTCTACTGCCAATATAATCTCCAGGTGGAGTCCTTGCTGGAACCTCTGCGCTCTGTCAAACTCGGTTGCCACCATGGTAGGAGCAAACCGACTGAGTCTGGAAAACTCGGCCGCATATCCGTCGACCGTCCTCCCCATCTGCTTAAGATTACTGAACCTGGTCTGCAAGTCATATCGAGCCACTGCATCATAATACTTGGTCTGGAACTTCTCGCTGAATACTGCCCAGGAGACAGGTGTGGCCAATCCCACTGCTTGTGCGGCCCACCAACTGCGGGCTAGATCCAATAACTGTAGGCGCACCACAGCCACCTTCTCGTCTTTTGGAGTCTTTGCGGCTTCGAGAATCACCTCTATATCTTGTAGCCAAGCATTGGCAGCAATGGCATCCTCGCTGCCATCGAAGAATGGAGGGTTCAGGCGCTTGAAACTATTGACCGCACTGTTCCCTCGAGGACCACTCTATTCAGAGCATCTTGTACTGCTTGGTGCAGGGCATCTCCCTGACGATCTTGGGACGCAAGCAACTCACGGATGAGTCCTACCAATCCTCCATCCCCTGACCCTGCTGGCTGGACGGGCTGAACTGGCGGTATTGGTTCTCCAGAAGGTACGGCTCGGGAGGCTGCTGCTGAGTGCTGGGCCTGATCTTCTGGTTGCTGCTGGTCCACGGGAGGTGATCCGTCTTGCTGATCGACAGGTCCAAGTTCAATGCCGCTGAAGAAGACGACATGGGAACAATAAGGAAGGACCAGGACAGATCAACGATTACAAGCATGTGATCAGGACAAGAATTTTCAGAAATCAAGAGGATACGAGCAGAGATCAAGGGCGAGTACAGATTGAGACATCTATCTGGTAAACCCTCACACATCTTGATTAAGAAGACCTGCATGGGCCACCACTTAAACCATGTCACGCCCCAGAACCAGAATACTGGAGAGCGGGGGCAGACATAGCCAGCTACGTATAACGGAATGGAATCCACACCGCTATACGGTCACGGCTGTCTAGATATGTGAGGGTTTCACTACAATCCATCAGTCTCTTAAGGTCATAAAATAGCCTATTGTCTCAATCTCAACCAACTAATAATAATCACAAGATATCAGATCACCAAATATACAATTGTAAGGCGTCCCAAATATTACATATCCAGATGATCATGAAGCTAGTCATACAAAATATAAGGACTAGCAAGAGTTTAAGTCATACATGATCAACCTCGAGTTGCCAATCATGCTTACAGCCCGTAGGCAGACAGTAAATAAAGTTGCAAACGAGCTAACACTTGCTCGGCGGCTAAACGCCTCAAAAGAATAATTTTACAATAGAGTGGGAGAGCAAAAATAAACCCACTCGTTGCCCTGGTTACGCCTGGTGACCACCATCGGACTGAAAAGCAGGGAGATCCTTTGGTGTGCTCCGGTATCTGGCCATACAAAACCAGCTGGGTCAGACCCCAGAAAGAGCAAGTGCCACAAAGGAGGCTTCACTTAAGAACTAAAACCAGCAATTAGCACGATAGTATAATTACAAAAGGTAGTAGTTAAGAAAAGCATGATGAGTAATTATAAAAGACAATCTTGTATAGAATCACTAAAAGACAGGACATATGAAAAGAAAGCATGACAGGATGATATACGATGAGATAACCATGGGACTATTCAGATAGCCAGGTTACAACCCGTAAACCAAACAAGGACCGGGGTTGTAACCCTTCGTCTGAACGGAACTTGGTTCTTTCACCATTTATCGGCAAGATAAATATAAGAAATCAAGTCAAGTAACATTCTGGAGTGACAATCATTAAAGTGACAATCTGGAGTGACAATCATTATAGTGACAATCTTGCAATCAATCAATTCTAGACAATACTATACTGGACTAGACTCCATCCAAGCAATCACGGCCAATCATTGCCTACGGCTTTCTACATTAACTAACTAGGGTTATCACAATCCTAATTACTAGCAAGATGCAATGAGATGCTCCAAGTAGTCACAGGCCCTGCAGCTATCCAGGTTATCCAGGCAATCATTATAGTGATAATTCAGAGAGTACAATGCATTAGAGTGACAATAGAGTTCAATTATTTAAGTGACAATCAAGAGTGCCCCACATGACAGTGGGCTGGAAATGTGCCCTACTCATCGGCAGGCTATAAGTCCAAACATTTGCGGCCGGGATAACGGGATCGCCTGTAACTGGAGAACATCTCTTCATGTCTAGTGAATTATACTAGTCATTAACCTTAGTCCATTTCAGTAGGTACTCCTGACCGTGGTACTCAGGAGTCCCCTCCTAGACATGATGCAAGACAGGACTGGATTATTTGTACAAGCACAATCGCCCACGGTGTCAGGATCAATTATACAGGTCATATCATGTCAGGTAGCCGTCGTAACAGCTATTCGAGAAATCATGTCAGGTTATCATGTCAGGTGTACTTTGTCAGGAGTGCGCCACGAGGGCCACTATCAGGTCATGCCAGGTTATCATGTCAGGAGTGCACCACTACGGGTCACTATCACGTCGTGTTCAATTATCAATTCCAAACATACAAATGAATTCATGATTTTCAAGTTCAGGACAAAAGGCGTAAGGATATAAAATGGACGTAAAATATCTAATAAAATATCAATATACAGGGCCATAGAAGAGCCATACGGCTAAGGCATATGCGGCCAAGAGAGATAAGACACATGCGGCTCAAATATGAGAGCGCATGCGGCCAGGGCCGCTGGATCTCATGCGGCTAAGTTCAGGAGGACACAAGCGGTTCCAAAAGAAATGGGTCTCATGCGGCCAGCGGGAAGGTGAACAACTCATACGGCTAGGCTAGGAAAAGTCCATGCGGCAGGAAGTGCAAGGGCACTTGCGGCCAAGAAACCAATCCCCATGCGGCCAAAAAGAAATAGGGCGCACGCGGCCAGAGAGGTGATGGCGCATGCGGCTCCAAGATGTTGGGCCTCATGCGGCCAGCAAAAGAGTGGCTTCATGCGGCCAGCGGGAAGAGTGCAAGTTCATGCGGCTCAAGAAGATGGGCGCATATGCGGCTCGGGGAGCAATGCCTATGCGGCCAGACTGGTCACGGGCCTATGCGGCCAGGAGATGAAGGGGCTGCATGCGGCTAAGGGAGTTCAGAACTTATGCGGCTGGGAATGGAGCGAGTTATGCGGCTGAAATAGGTTCGACTCTCATGCGGCTCAAGAGCTTCCAGTCATGCGGCTGAATAGAACACTTGCCGCATGAAGTATTCATGCGGTCAAGTCAAGCACTGTTCATCTTCTCCAAAATTTCAGAAAAGAGAACACCATGAGAGCCAAGTCCTCAAGCTCTATAACTCCATCATCCGGAGCCCAAATTCGAACTTCCATAGGTCAAAATGGGGCAGAATGAAATTCTCAACAACATGGAACCATCAAAACTTAGAAATAACAAGATTAAGCAGATCAAAACCTAAGAAATCCGAAAATAATGTAAACTTAGATCTACAAGAATCTAGTCATGGAAAGTGAAAATGCCAAGTTCTAAAGCAAGTTAGAATACTGTAAGGAAGAGAATGAAGCAATAAAATTAGAGTTCCTCCATGAAGCAAGTTGCACTTGCTAGACCTCTCTCTCCTCTCTCTGGTAGGTAAGGAAGTAATGGGGAAGAAGAAGATGAGTAATGAAGAGAGAGAAAGAAGAAAGGGCAATAAATATCAAAGGTGGTGGTAGGTAGGGGGTTCACCCCTTGGGTTCATCATGAACCCAATCAAAACCAAGCCAAGCCGAACCAACCAACCCGAACCAGGAATAAACCAAGCCAAGAAGGAAATCATGCAATACAAGAATAAAATACGTACACGTATTCCAAGAAATACGTAATACGAACCACAGGCATTACATATACGTAGGGTTTCAATTCAAAAAAAAATTTGGTTGAGTTTGTGTTTAAATTTGTCAAATCTGAGACTGTGTGCATATTAACCCTTAATATGAGATTTTAAATGTTAGTTCAAATTGATTGTTTTAAATGTAATATTTAGAGCTGTGTACATTGTTGTTGTAGGGATATAAATTTAGGTTCCATATTCTTACATGTTAGGTTGTGATAAACATTGAGTTGGTTTTGATATGCAAATTCTCCAAAATCCTGAAAACTGAATACATGTTAACATTTTACATTGATTTCTATATTTAGTTCAATTTCAGATTTAAAATATAATATTGAACTGTATGCGTAGATAAATAATTGATAGTATATTAGGGTTTCATTTCTATCATGTTAGGATGTATTGAGAGCATTGAGATTAGTTATGATGTTTCAAACTCCTAAATTTTGAAATTACATTATGTTAATATTGCACTGGTTTAAATGTTAGCTTATTTTCAGATTTTTTATATAAATGCTGAACTAAAACTGGGTTTAACCTTTCAATACTAAGCTATAACCCTGTACAAGGACACACACACACCCTAACTTAGTATACCCTGTCATGTAACCTAACTCTTCCTCTCTATGTCATGATTATATACTATATAGATATATATAGAGCTTAGGCATATATGTTATAATGTATATACATACATAACTAAATCTCTACCTCTTTATATACATAATACATGGTTAGCCATGCATGTTATGAGCAAATGAGTTGTGTATTGTAGATTGTTTAACCAATATGCCATGATTAGTGTAACTTGATAGTTATTGTTTGAAACCCCAAATCCTCCTATGCACTTTCATGTATTTCACATACACACACGCCTATTATCTAACCATATGAACATGTCCACATACACCCATACACACACGAACTACATAACTTATACATAATGCTAGCTTTTCCCTCTCTAACGCTATATATAAATATTGTGATTGGATTTCCATGCAATTGGCTTTCATTCTTTAACTTTTGATTTTGATTTTCTTGAATAGTACCCCTTATTAGATAAATGGTAGTTAACTTTATTATTTTGATAAGTACCAGTTTTCATATAGGATGGTAGACTGCCATACAGTCTTGATGATTGTTATTTCTATATCTTTTTTAGTTTAGCACCCTAGATTGCTTTTGTGTTTTGATACCATATGACCGTTTTGGTTTAGCATGACTAGTATACCTAGATGAGACTTTCACTACCGTATGCCATGACCCTGTATGTCATCTTTTTAAATCGTATGATTGTTTAAGTTCTGAGACTTTGATTGTGGGGGGTTTGACCTAGAAGGAGTATGAATATTTTTTTTGAGGATGAATTTTTCTAAGGTGGGTAGACTTGTAAACCCAGTCTCTAAAATGAGAGTAATTTTGAAATTTTGTAATTTTAATTATTTTGATTTGACATTTAAATCATGATATGATTTTGGTAATTTTAAATCATTTTAAAACTATTTAAAATTATGACTTATGATTTTGATGTTTTGCTAGTGAAACCCTAGAGACTGTTTGACCTAGAGCCTAACCATGTGATTAGGATATTTTAATGTCATTTTGGCCTAAGGATATTTGCATTTGACCTCTTTAAATTATTTGATATTTATTGCGTGGTGATTGTTGATTTTGACCTTTGATAGGTGTGATTTTGTGATGGTTTTGTGTCCATATCGGACACGTATCAGTTTTATTTACAAATGTTTGATGTGCCTCAAAGAGATTTTTTTTTGCTGATTTTTTTTAAAAAGTATTTGAATGAGAATGTTTTCTGCGTGTTTTCTGTGATTGCTTTATTTTAATTTCGAGGACAAATTTTTTTAAGGTGGATAGATTTGTCACCCGCAGTTTTCAGAAACAGGGGTATTTTTGTCAATTTAAATTTTTGAATTTTTAAAATTTATTTTATTATATATGATATTATTTTGGGGTTGAAATTTATTTATTATTTATGATATTGTTTTGGGGTTATTTGAGTCGGGTTCGAATTTCAACTCAATCCGACTTGAAACGGGGACCGGGGGTAGTTTGACTCTAGTGGGACCCACACACTAGTTAGGCATGGCCCACATAATATTAATTTTAGTCCACATGATAGAAATATTTTAGTTAGAGGTTAGACTAATTATATGGATAAGGTTAGTGTGATTAGAGACTTTAGAATGACTAATTTAGCCCAACCAATTAGCCCTTTCCTAATACTCATAGAATAGGTTAGTGGGGGCATTTTGGACCTTACCATAATAGGACAAATAGCCCCATATGGCCAGCCACTTTGGGAGAGGATAGGCTCAAGTTTATTTCATTATTCTCATTCACACTCTCTCTTGTTCTTCCCCAAATTCCTAGAGAGCAATTCCTAGCAATTTCTCCACCAAATCCTTCCATTTCGCAACCAAATCTTCTTCTTTCCTTCTCCATTCTAGCCAAGGAGGAAGCTACCCAAGTTTGGGAGGATTCGGAGCTCGTTCGTGTCCTTTTGGAATCTCTACGTGTCGGTGTCGCTCCGGGAAGGCTTTTCTTCGATTCGATCTACCGGGAGGTATAAATCCCTTCCTTTCATTTCCTCATACATATAGGTCTATTTTGAACCCATAGGAATGACTCCCATGGATGTATCTCCATTTGTGTCTATTTCGTGTCCATTTGGAGGTCATAGGAGTGTCCTTTGTGTTGTGGTTGTGTCCATGTGGGAAAACCCCAAATTTGGACACACTATGTGTTGTTGTTATGTATGAATGAATTATTACATGTTTAATCTCTATTTTTGTATTGGAGATGTGTTCTATAGTGTCTCATATATATATATTAGTGTAGAGAGTGAGTCTTGATATATATGTTATATACTTGTGTTCTTTTGTCTCAAACTACCCAAATCCGTCATGATTTTTATCCACGTTTTTAATTTCAGCCCTAACTTAGAAATGTCATAATTTCTAGCTCAAAGCTCGGTTTAATCTTTTGTTTTTTAAAAAGAAGCGTATTGAAGTTAGCTTTCCAAAAACATATATTAATAGGCCTAATTCCTTCTGTAACTTTCTGGAGAATTATTTGAGTGTCAGCTATACGAAAGACAAACGCGTTCTCGGTGTTTTTGCGATTCCGGGAGTTTCCGGAAACGAAAATGCGATCCGTTTAAAGTTTCGGAAAGCTAACATATAGATCTATAACATACTTTAATCCTAGATTTTAATTCATGCTGAGATGGTACAATATTGATTATTAGTAGGAGTTACTATTTGGCATATGCATTTTGTGCACCCTTGTGTGTAATATAATGTTCTATTTGATTTTAACCCATGTTAATGTATATACATTATGTAATTCAATAGAGAATGCAAGCATGAGTAAATGTTTAAATAAATAATGTATGAGATATAAGTATCCTATCTAATATAAGCATGTATAAGTATGGCTTGTAATGAATATGTAGGTTCCATAGTATGTAATGTATGGTGCATATAGTAGTGCAAGAGAATAAATGAATGATGAATGAATGCAAGCATGAATGTAATATAATAATAGATGTAATGTATGCTATACAAGTTAATGAGATATAATGTTCTATGTTAACACAAATCCTATATTACCTCATGTACCCCTTATACTATGTAGACACTATCACACTTGACACTTTGTTCACTTACACTTTGACACTCTTTGATATGTATACACTATGTATGCCCATTTAACCCTCACTTTTTCCTTTGCCATGTTCACATACACACATAGCCTCTTAAATAAGTATTTATGAATACAGTTAACTTAGCTATGTATGTATATTATATATATGTTAGCATATTGTGTTGTAATATATAAGTTTATATAACCATTTGAAATGCCATGATTATAGACTATTGTTGAATACCAATATATGCATGTGTATATTATGTAGACATATATAGTTTAAAGTAATAGATTACCTAGTGTATATCCAATGTGAATTCTTGCCTATTTGAGTATTGAATAATTGCATGCTATATAGAGTTGGGTGTATGTTGGCTTGTATAGCCTTGTATTGATGTGTGCTTGCTAGAATAGTCTTGGTTAGGCCTAGTAAGACTTGCTGGGTTAGGACATGACCTAGTTTGACCTAGTTTGACTAGTACAGTTGACCAGAGTTGACCAAGGGTTGACTTTGGCCTAGTTTGACCTAGATTCATGTAGAATATATTGTAGTGTTATATTACCCTTCTGGACATGTTGTGACTTGTGCTGTTCCAATTAGGAGCCAGACACCTTGTAACCTGTGTTGCTTTAAATAGGACTCTGTGGCTTCAGTCGGACCCCCTATACTTATCAGCTGTTCAGGTTATCAGGCGAGTACATTCTCCGATCGTTTCATACTTGTCACGAATTATATTCTCGCTCTAGATTATTTTTACTTGATGCTGTCACGTTATCATCACGGATTGGTACTATACGGATCTCTTTTGGGATATTATCCCCTTAGCGGGCGCATCAGATACTTTATGACATGTGTTTCATGTACATCATGTTGGCCCAATGATATATTGTGTTTTTAAATATGGCTAATCAGTTAAGTTTAACATAATGATGTCACTAATACTCATATACTCACTATCATGTTGCCACTTAAACTTAGCATTGTCCTAATTGTCCTATATTATATGCTATGCTTGTATCGTACTACAACATTTTGTTGGCCTAACATGCTATCATGTTGTTACTTAAACTTAGCAATGTCCTAATTGTTATATTGCTATGCTTCTATCGTACTGCAACATATTTTGCTGGCCTAACATGTATTTGTAGACATGTAGTAAGCATGATCAAACATGATCAAACAGGACATAGGCAATGAAGAATTAATGATGGAGCGAAGACGGCGTCATACAAAAAGATTTCTCCGAACCGCCTAGCGACCTATCCGGGGCCTCGCATCGGGGGTTCCGCTGCCCGGTCGAGAGGGCAGCACCCCCCGTCGGGGGTTCGGGGGCGAAGCCCCCGAAAGGTATTCAGATTTTCAGATCTGTATATCTTTGGACGACTGCTGTCAGGGAAAAAGATGTCTTCATGGCTGCTCAAATATCAGAAGAAAGGCATCATCAAAGGGCTCTTGGTTTTCCTGTTTGTTCCATGTCTGTAATCTTCAATTTATTGAGTCTAGGAGAATGTGTACGTTGAGTCGCACTGAGTCATCTCAACCCCTAGACATATCTCTCCAAGATCTACCATACAAACAGACCAATTCCTGAACCAAGCCCAAGCTCCACAAAGCCCAAAAGCCCAATGGACTAATTCTGTCTTCTGGAGACAGAGTTCGGGCCGAACTCTGCCTCCACACAGAGTTCGGGCCGAACTCTGTCCCCTGATTTCCAGCACCCTGATTTTTAGGGCCTGCTTGCTACCAGCTGTCCAACGGCCAAAAATTTGAATTATCCATACCGAATTCTGGCCGAATTCTGCTTGTCCCGAACCCTATAAATAGGCCTTGGTTTCTCTCATTTGAAACCATCCACTCTTCTATTCTTCTCTTACATAGCCTATATAGTCAAGAGCCTTACTCTTCCAATCTACTAGCCACAAAACTTCCTAAGTCCCAAGGTGCTCAAGTACGATTCAGCTAGAAGTTTTTGTGCAAGAGTTGAAAAGAAAGTCACTTGGACAATTCCAAGTCGCTTGAAAAATCCAAGCAAATGGCCACTGCGATCCTCTGTAAGAAGTTGACGTGCTCTTCTGAAGAAAAGGCACGGGTTGTAAACTACTATTTCACAAATAGTAGATTTGAATCCTGAGCTAGAGTTCTCAGGCCTGGACTAGTCCTCACGAGGGAAACCAGGTTAAAACTGCTGTGTCTGCGAATGCTCTTCTGATCTTTATTTACTTCCGTATTTATTTCTGATTTATTTACTATCTTGATAGTTGTTTTTATGGAGGTGATATAGAGTTAATTTTTATTTGGTGATTATTGACACAAACTCTATTCACCCCCCTCTAGAGTTGCCTACACGTGTTTTCAATTGGTATCAGAGCAAGGTCTCTATTGTTAGGCTTAACATCCTTAGAGTAGATCCTTGTTTATTTGTGTATGGCATCATATTCTTCCTCCTCCGATGAAGAGGGTTTACTTCTAGTAGCATATACAATCATGTTTCTTCTAAATGCAATAAGTGCTCTAAGTGGAAAGCCATGGCTAACCATTCCTTAAAGTTTGCTAAGGCTTTTCATTCTACAAATGAAGAACTTGTAGGAAAGGTTCATTTAGAAGAAGCTAATGAGTTTTTGAGAATAATAACAATAATTTATTATCTAGACTTGACTCTCAAAACTCATCTTGTGTTTCTTTAAAGAGTTTGAATGATCTTTAATTTTGAAAATCAAATCTCTTTCTCAATAGAAGATCTTAAGAAGCAAGCAAATGAGTTAAATCATTTGCATGATTCTTCTATTGACTCTTTAAAGAAACAAATAATGATTTATTTCTAGAATTGCTTTATTTGAAAAAGAGAATTATGCTTTAAATGCTAAATTTGATTCTCTTACTTGCTTGCATAATGATTTATTATTAGAACATGATATTCTTAAGACCAAATCCATGCATAGTGATTCTCTTACTTGTGTGCATAATGATTTGCTATTAGAACATGATATTCTTAAGACCAAATCCATGCATAGTGATTCTCTTACTTGTGTGCATAATGATTTGCTATTAGAACATGATATTCTTAAGACCAAATCCATGCATAGTGATCTCTTACTTGTGTGCATAATGATTTGCTATTAGAAAATGATATTCTTAAGACCAAATCCATGCATGCTCACTCTAGAAATATTCATCTCCAGTATGTCACATGTTCAAATCATGCTCATTCTGATACATGTGCACACACTAGTATTAGGTGCTTCTATTGCTCGTATGGACACATGAGTGTAACTTGTCCTATTCGTAGGAGTTTTTCTACCAATGCTAGAGTAAATAGTATATGGGTCCCTAAAGCTAACAAATGTGGATCCAAGTTTATTGGATACCAAAGTCTTCGTCTAATGTTGTAGGTAGAGCTTCTTGTATTGGGATATAGCACCAAGAAGCGTGTGGTGGTTGCAAAGCTCAAAGGTCATCTTCCAAGCAATTGCACCAACACAAGTGTGGCCACTAGAGCCACTTTGGTAACATGCTCAACGATTCTCTTTAAATGGTTGATATTTGTTGAATCTAGCATGTTTCTCTTGATGTCTTGCTATTAGCTCACATTGATATCTTTTAGTTGCCTATTATATAAATTAATGTGAGATATAATACTAGCATGCTTAGTTGATTTTCTTTCTATTTCTTTTATATAGCATGACTAGTTACATAGCTTTATATGATTAGTTCACACTATGTAGTTTATCACTCATTTCTAGTAGTGTGATACATTTATATATGCATGCTCGTTATTCTTAATCCTTATTTACAAAGCATGCATATCACTCTAGTCTATATAACCTTGGTTTTGATTTGAGATAATATGATTTAACTCTTCATCTTTAAAAGTTTTGAGATAGTTACTTCTTGCCGATTTGTATTTAATATATCATTGGTATTTGTGAATATATGTGTTTAGCACAAGCTACTTATAATTTGATAAGTATATACTTATACTCTTTTTAATCTTGTGCTTGCATACTATCTTCATTATCAATTCTCATATTTTATTTTGATTATCCTATTGAGAATTAATTATGTCTTTGCCTAATAAAGTATATTATACGTGTTTTGAATTTGTGATAGTTTTTTTTAAACATTCATGATGGATACATGACTATATTCATTAAATCTTCATTACATGTAGATCATGTATTTATTATATTGACATCTATTTTTGTATAAATATCTTTATGTGGGCATATGAGATAAGCTCAAGTTTCATATTATTTTGAAGAGTATTATTCATACTTGTGCTTACCTTATAATTAGCTATTGATTCTTTTGACTAAATTTGTGTTATCTCTACTTGAATCAATTAGCTTATTCCTTAAAGTCTTCTTTTTGATGATATCTTATTGGCTTTATTTGTTGACTTTATGGATACATGTCTGTCGCTCTTATTTTGATCTTTTTCGCTTAACCAATTTTCAGCCTGATTCCAGTTCTGTCACCAGAATCCGGAATTCGGGCCGAACTCTGCCCTTACCAGAGTTCGGGCTGAATTCGGCCTGGCTGTTCCAGATCCGGAAACAGCCTCAGCCGTTGATCAAATTATAGATCCAATGGCCATTATTGATTCCAAATGTTGATTTTTTATTCAAATGCCTTTAAGTTGGAATGTTGAGAGAAAATATTTATTAGTATCTTGTTCATGACTTATGGAAGTTCTTTTAAGAATTGCTTGGTTTTGTACTTTACCTTACTTGTTGAGATCATCATACTATTTTGAGTATGAATCTTCTATATATTTATTTTCATAAAGTGTATTATATTTTGAAAATACTCTTAGCAAATTTTGATGATCAATCTTTCATTATTATTTGGGTATTTACCTTTCTTATTCATAGGATTTTTTTTATACTTTGATGTTATTTGATGATATTGCATATATTCCTCTAAATCTAATTTCTTAAAAGTAAAGAACATTTTGGGAACAAGCCGAAGGGGTCCTTCTTTCATACAGGTGTAAATAGCCTGAAGCGACACGGTGCACTAGTCTTCGGACTACCGCTAGCTGGGAACCGGCCCCTACAGCTAACCCAAAGTGATCAACACTTTATAGACTTAAGATTTATTAAGGTCTACTTGCAACCATTATCTAGTTCTGGATCCTCCCCTAAGTTCCAGAATACTTCATCATATCTAGCCTTATATTTGAGCTATAAATATTTTATTATTATTGCCCAATGATGTTTTGTAGCACATGAGAATACATGTAATTGATATATCATAGTTCTCATGTCTTTAGCTACTATGGGTTGAACTTTTACGTTGAGATTTTCCATTTCTAGAGAATACACTTTCATAATGGTTATAATTTTGCACTCTCTAGATCAATCTATTATTTCATTATCTTGGGTTAATCTCAATATTTTTGGCAAAGAGATTTGCTTTATTGTGTTTGATGATCATCTCTTTTGTCCTTTACTTGATGAGAGTCTAATTTATTTACTTGCTATCTTATATCTTATCCTTGCTTAGCAAAGAGTATAAATCATTTTGATCATTCAAAATGTATTGCCCTTATTGTGAACTCTATGCTTAAGCATGTATCTTTAGTGTTAGTGACTTAAGATTTAATGAGCACATTTATCCTGTTAATGGACTACCTCATTAATCTTAATTAGTTATGTAGCTTGCTTATTTATGATGTATTGATTAAGCTACATAATTTTTGTTCACTTTCACTCATCTAGCTATCTTTTTGAATTTCAATCTATATGTTATGCTAGTTTACAAAAACAAGATTTTTGAATTCTTCCTGATTTGTATTCTATTTTAGATACATATGGGTTTCTAAAATTAGTTTGACAAATTTTTTATTTTATCTTGTTTCTATGAGATTTGTGATTCATCGCTTTAACTTCCTTTCATACTAGTCATTGACAAGCATCTCTTAATTTTCTCCTCTTTGAGTCATGATTCTATTATATTATCATTTCTATGGGATAAATTTGCAATGTTTTAAATAAGATTGAATCTTTTCTATATTTTTCATTGGTTTGTTTATATGGTTTTAGATGGGATTTATGACGGATCATAATTATTTATTGGTTTACTTTATGAATGATCCTAATGATTAATTAGTCCTATGATATCAATTATGTGGTATCAGTTAATTATTACTCTACTTTGACTACTCATGGATTATCACATATGCTCTTTGCTATTTGAACTTCATTGGTTTCTTATTTAGTACTAGCAAGGTTGGATTATTACCCGTTGATGGGTACATATGTGGTAAAACATACATAGTCCTTGCAAAGCAATAAGTTGGTTGATCATTTCTTAATTAGATAATCATGGACATGATATTTGAGCTTTATTTTTTTTGCTATATTTTGACTTTCTTCGTGATTGATTTAATTGACTTTATTCCTGATGACATTTTTTTTAGTTTTATTTTTATCTTTTGAGCTATATTGTGATTCTCATCATGATTGTTTTTAATGGACCTTATTTCTTTTCATGATGATCTTCTTTTCAAAAGGTAACATGCACTGATCTATCATATTCCAATATGATATTCTTCTATATAGGTTAGTGTATGTCGTCTTTTGATTACATGTGCTAAATTGAAATATTCTTTTGATTTCTCATCTTTAGTACCTATTAGTGGATATATCTTATTGACTAAAGATGATATTTTTCGTTCTATGATAATTTTCTTTATGTCATAAGTTATCATTTTATAGACGTTTTTATAGCATTGAGCAAGGGGGAGAAATCAATAGTTGATTTACCCCTAGATCTTGAAGTTATCATTTTTTTTTTGCTATAAGTGCTTTAGAATTAGATACGCATATTTTAAGGGGGAGCAAATAAATTGGTTCAATTCATTTATACCCTTTAATATGTCGTATATAGTTCATCATTGACCCATTTTTTTATCATTATTTGGATACTGAAATTTTGTGAAAGGTTTATGAGAGTATATGCAATTGTTTTCATCATATTATCTCTCTTTTATATGGGTCATCTTGTTAATATTTACTTTCGTATCTTATCTTGATGACTATTGTGGTTTCTTTGATTTGGCTTTCCTTGTATACTTAATTGATTTGGCTTTCTTTGTATGCTAAATTGATTTGGCTTTCCTTGTTGAGGACTTACCCAAAATTCATGATTTTATCTTTATTGGTAATAGTTTGAGGGAGAGCATTCAAATCGACTGAATTTCTCTTTCTCAAACATTTTTTTTCTCCTTTACCTTCATGTTTATCTAAAGGGTATTCATATAGCATGATAAGGTAATTGAGTTCAAATGCATGAATTTTGGATAAGCAAATAGATTTGCAAATAATGAGATCTTTTTATATCAATTGCTTCTATTTTTATTGATCATTCATTTATTTGTTTCACTATTTATCTGTGGACAATTATGACTATCATAGTTTCATTGATCAATGTTTCAAGTTTATATATTTCAATTGATATCAAGTTTGTCTATTTCAATATCTCAATTGGTATCTTTCTACTTTGATATCTATTATTTGCAATTATCTTATCCCTATGGTTTTTGACTGAATTTTTTTTTCAATTCTCTTCCAAAACTAGAGCATATTTCATATCATACTATGTTTTGGATGTCTTTCTTGGATTTCATGTTGGTAAACTATCTATTGATTATTTTCAAATTCTTTTAGTTTTACCAACTATTTGTGTTTTGACAAGTTACTTTCTGTATGGCACTCTACATTTGGTATGTAGTTTCTATATTTGTCTTTCACACTTCTCCCATTGTTCCTCATTTAGTATATCTTGATCATGATTGTCTATGCCTTCCTCCTTATGCTTGAGTTCATTTATCTCTTATTACGGGGGAGCTTTTTTTGATCATGACAAAGGGGGAGAAATAAGTTTAAGTTAGCACACTATCTTCTCGTAGTATGTGTTTATTAGTGATATATGCATATATCGTATCTGTCTTAAACTTAACCGATTTGCCATAATCAAAAAGGGGGAGATTGTTGGCCCAATGATTATATTATGTTTTTGAATATGGCTAATCAGTTAAGTTTAACATAATGATGTCACTAATACTCATATACTCACTATCATGTTGCTACTTAAACTTAGCATTGTCCTAATTGTCCTATATTATATTGCTATGCTTGTATCGTACTGCAACATATTTTGTTGGCCTAACATGCTATCATGTTGTTACTTAAACTTAGTAATGTCCTAATTGTCCTGTATTATATTGCTATGCTTCTATCGTACTGCAACTATTTTGCTGGCCTAACATGTATTTGTAGACATGCAGTAAGCATGATCAAACATGATCAAACAGGACATAGGCAATGAAGAATTAATGATGGAGCGAAGACGGCGTCATACAAAAAGATTTCTCCGAACCGCCTAGCGACCTATCCGGGGCCTCGCATCGGGGGTTCCGCTGCCCGGTCGAGGGGCAGCGCCCCCCGTCGGGGGTTCGGGGGCGAAGCCCCCGAAAGGTATTCAGATTTTCAGATCTGTATATCTTTGGACGACTGCTGTCAGGGAAAAAGATGTCTTCATGGCTGCTCAAATATCAGAAGAAAGGCATCATCAAAGGGCTCTTGGTTTTCCTGTTTGTTCCATGTCTGTAATCTTCAATTTATTGAGTCTAGGAGAATGTGTACGTTGAGTCGCACTGAGTCATCTCAACCCCTAGACATATCTCTCCAAGATCTACCATACAAACAGACCAGTTCCTGAACCAAGCCCAAGCTCCACAAAGCCCAAAAGCCCAATGGACCAATTCTGTCTTCTGGAGACAGAGTTCGGGCCGAACTCTGCCTCCACACAGAGTTCGGGCCGAACTCTGTCCCCTGATTTCCAGCACCCTGATTTTTAGGGCCTGCTTGCTACCAGCTGTCCAACGGCCAAAAATTTGAATTATCCATACCGAATTCTGGCCGAATTCTGCTTGTCCCGAACCCTATAAATAGGCCTTGGTTTCTCTCATTTGAAACCATCCACTCTTCTATTCTTCTCTTACATAGCCTATATAGTCAAGAGCCTTACTCTTCCAATCTACTAGCCACAAAACTTCCTAAGTCCCAAGGTGCTCAAGTGCGATTCAGCTAGAAGTTTTTGTGCAAGAGTTGAAAAGAAAAGTCACTTGGACAATTCCAAGTCGCTTGAAAAATCCAAGCAAATCGCCACTGCGATCCTCTGTAAGAAGTTGATGTGCTCTTCTGAAGAAAAGGCACGGGTTGTAAACTACTATTTCACAAATAGTGGATTTGAATCCTGAGCTAGAGTTCTCAGGCCTGGACTAGTCCTCCACGAGGGAAACCAGGTTAAAACTGCTGTGTCTGCGAATGCTCTTCTGATCTTTATTTACTTCCGCATTTATTTCTGATTTATTTACTATCTTGATAGTTGTTTTATGGAGGTGATATAGAGTTAATTTTTATTTGGTGATTATTGACACAAACTCTATTCACCCCCCTCTAGAGTTGCCTACACGTGTTTTCACATCATGTATTCCTTGCTTCTGCGTTATTCATGTACACTCATGTTCTTTCATGTACGCTCATGTTTCCTCATGTGTTTCTTGTATAACCAAAACATCATGTCCGTAACGTAACTTGAATAGATCCTTGTGTATTGATTGTGGGTAGGGGTGAGTATAAATGGTCATGTGATTTACCCATCATGTACACTCTGTTACTTTTCATGTTCATCATGTACAACCTAATCCAATTACATGCCATTTCGTTCTCTAAATCACTAGTCACTTACAGTTCTTACTTATCATGTATATATTTTCAGTTATCAAATATCTCTCCTGTTTTCATGTACATCTTCTTACAGCGTTTCATGTATCTTATTCTTGCCTACTTTATATTTCCTGACATGATATGAACTTCATGAGACGTATTGTGCTCGCTCCTGTCCTGACTGGACCTGTTGATAAATTTTACAGATGGTCTGGGATTGCCTGCTAGCCTAGAGGAGGCACAGTAGAGGTTGTTTAGATAGTTATTTCATTTTGTCTGGAGCTGTATTTACTTTATGGATTACTGTATTGAGTTTTGAGATGTATTTCTGGGTTTATGTATCTTAGACACTTAGACTTCTATCTCCTGTATCTCTTTTGGATTTATGTTTTATCTATCTTTATCATGCTCTACCTTAGATGTGATTGGGACTGTATCTGCTATGTCACCCCCATTCGGGGAGTATAAACTGTTTATCCTTATACTGCTAGATGCATGAGACATAGGACAGCGTTCTACCGCCGACACTGCGGCGTAGGCTGGGCGTTGTTACGTTCTCGTGCCCTTACTCTAGGGTGCGGGTCGTGACAAAATGTGAAGGTCCATTTGTCATTGAGGCCGTGTTCTCCAACAGTGCTTACCGCCTCGCTAAGCAAAACGGAGACTTGCTCATGTTGCCCGTCAATGGCAAGTTCCTGAAGAAATATTATGTCTAAACAACATTCTCCAGATTATTGAGTCATGTACCCGCTGGTACCACTGAACTCACCCTCATAGTTTCCAGATTTTTGAGTCATGTACCCGCTGGTACCGCTGAATTCATGCTCACCATTCTCCAGATTCTCGAGTCATGTACCTGCTGGCCTCTGAACTCACATCCCGGTCACTCTTTCAGGTAGCAAGTCATGTATGACCATACCTCTGAACTTTCTTTCTGGAAGAGATCCTCACTCATGATCAACTACCCGCACTCCTAGTGCACAAAAAGGGTAACCGATCCACAAATTCCCAAAACGGCCATGTCACCCCTCTGAGTCGTTTCACTTCCGCCAAAAATAAAACACCCCTTACATAGAACTTCCATGTCCTCATTACCTCTGAGTCGTTCTATGTGCCCTCCTTCATTGAGCCCACTCCTGTCATGTCATCATTACCTCTGAATGGAAAGGCTCCGTCGAAGAAACCTTCATACTTGCCATGTCCTCATTACCACTAAGTAAGTATGATGATCTCCTTTCGACCTATTATCTGTACCACAACCGGAGTACGCCAAGGGTAATAGGTCCATAAATATCCTCTGTTGACTACAAATGTCCTCTGTTGACCACAAATGTCCTCTGTTGACCACCAATACCCTCCGTCGAGTTCACTCCTGCCATGTCCTCATTACCTCTGAGTAGGAAAACTCTACGTTTAAAAAACTTTCCTGCTTGCCATGTCCTCATTACCTCTGAGCAAGTATGTCGGTTCCCCTTCATCTTATTATCCGTATCCTAAACCAGGGTACACCAAGGATAATAGGCCCACAAATATCCTCAGCTATGTTTCTTAGCACAAACCTACCATCATCATGCCCCAGGAGCCCAGCTGCTCTACGGCATTCCTTTTCTCGATACCAAGAGCCCATGACCACTTTGCCATGGCTGCTTCAGGTATCCTGACCAAAACTTGTTATCTGTACCTAAAACCAAGGTATGCCATGGGTAACAGGTCCATAATATATCCCCTATGCGGGGGAGAACACACCACAATATCAAAGTATAACAAGCAATGCAAATGAAGGGTAGAATGGAAAGTACTCTTTATTTGAAGGAAGAAAAAGTATTACAAATTTTGGGACCACATCCCTTTCAAAAAGAAAAAGAAAAGGCCGACTACATTTCAGCATTACACAATTCCAGGAGCCGGTCTCTCACCAAGACAGTCCTCCGCTCAAGCCTCTGTTTAGCTCGGCGCTCGGCCTCTTGGGATAGTTGCTCCGCATCATTCAGATAATATATGCCTGCCAGTTGGTCTCTATCTTCTTCAGGACAAGTTCTAGATTGGCGGAGGCCTGTTAAGCTTGTCAGCTTCCTGGATGGCAATTCCTTTTTCGGTACAAGCAGCTTCCAGCTCGGACTCCAAGAAGGCCAGCTTTCTTTGGAGTTCGAGGATTTGTTTTCGGGTGTCGGTTACCCCGCGAGAGGCAGTCGCTTCCCGAGCCACACAATCGTCAGCCCGATGGCTCCACTGATCGTACAACCGGGTCAAATCCCGGCGGTCCTTCAATATAGCCGGCTTGAGCGATTCCCGGGCGGCCATTACCTTCTCCACCGCGGTAATGAGGAAGTTGCGCTCTTGATTTATGACCGCGGGTAAATCAGTCTGTTGCAACAAGCGAAACTGGGCCACGAGACGATCAGCTTCTAATAGCTTAGGCTCCAGAAGCGCAGCTCCCCTCCGCCAGGGAGTGTCTTAAGGATATTAATATGGCCACCGACGCATCGATGGGCCAGAGTAAAAGGAGTCCCCCTTTCCACTGCTGCCTCGATCCCCCTCTTTAGGTGGCGATGGAAACTGGCAACCACGTCCTGTAACGCGTCATCCAAGACCTCTGTAGAGGATGGCGTCAGAGGGAGAGTGGCAGACAGTATCGAAGGAGCAGCTTCAGAAGTTACTGCACCCACCACCAAAGAAGCAAATTCTGTACGGAAAGATGCTTGATGATGGCGGCTAACTCTTCTTCCGCTGCCCGAAGAGCCTGGATGCTCGGCAGGAAGGAAAGGTTGACCACCCCCGAAACTACATTCACAGAGGAGGACACAGGGAGCATCGTCCCTTGTCCCAGCTGTACTGCTACCTGGGACCCCGAGCTCGACCCAGACGGGGTCCCACGGTACAGGAAGGTTCCGTCAGACCCTCTCCGGTAGGGTTCGGTCCAGCAATATCCATCACTGGCGATGAAGGTTGGGTCCTAGACATCCAAAGCAACCATTAGTCGACATAATCTGAAAGATAAGATGACGGAATACATAGGCTTATTCACGAGCTATGGTTTGATTTGTATTACCGGAGGAAGAGCGTGGAGGCGACGGCTCGTTCACAGTCGAGTAGTTTCCCCACCCACAAAGTCATCATGTTGGGGTTCAGATGTCTCAGGGACAGGCGCGATAAAGCCCCCATCCCTCTGGGTTGAGGCCCAGCAAGGTGGGAATCCTCGACCGCAACCGGAAGTACCCCAGCCGCAATGATAGCGGTGCACACATCACTGACTAAATGGGATAGGACCGGGTCAGCCTCGGTAATCGGGTCCTGAGGAGCGAGCTCATCGACGCCTATAAAGAGCAAAAGAAATAAATGATTAGGCCAACATAAAAGAAGAAGAAAGGAAATAGCTGAAGCCCAAATCACCTCAGGGACAACGTCCACATCAACAAACAGCCTGCGACGTCTTACCGCAGCGTGCTTCGTGGAATAGGTTCGGTCATCAGCGATAGTCACGCGCCTGCTTTATTTATGCGAAGGGCCAGGTACCGCAGATGGTTGATCCCCACCACCGTCAGACCAAGTAGACGGTTGACCCGCAGCCCTTTCATCCGGCATGATAGGGGGTTGATTCCCAACATCCTCGTCCGAAGAATACGATGAGTCATCGGCATCTTGTTGTCATCCTCCTCATCCGCCCTAGTGGACTCTGAGTCCGGCACAGGAACCTGTTCGCCCCCCTTTTCTTCTTGGATCTTCTGGCTTCTCAGCCAAACCGGGTGCCAGCGATGAAGTATTCATATCAAAATTGACAGGAGGCTTGCTCGCTACAACATGATAAAGGGACGCTATATACAAGATATCCCTGCCACCTTGGCATCAGGTACTGAGAAGCTGGCCGGGTATGGGCCGCATTATAATAATGCCAAGCCCGGACGCCATCGAGTACACTGCCCTCAAAGCTCAAGCAAGCGCTAGGACGATCCAGAAACAATTGACTATACCCAAATTGACGGGAAAATCTATTGGGCAGATAAGGCTCCAGGTATACTTTATTCCGGTAATGATACACCAGGTGCGCGGGGCGGATGTTGCGTAACCAAAGAAGCATCTTCTCAGATAAAAGTTGGGGAGGATCAACGCCGTCAATGTGTACCATCCTAACTTCTCCAGGGGTGAATTCAGGGAGAGATACGAAGAATTCGGGCCCATCAACTCTTGCCAACGCCTCCGGCAGGCCGACATGGTATCGTGCTCCCAAGGCTGATGACGGTACCGGAAAA
This sequence comes from Iris pallida, assembly GCA_029216955.1. Lineage (NCBI taxonomy): Eukaryota > Viridiplantae > Streptophyta > Magnoliopsida > Asparagales > Iridaceae > Iris > Iris pallida. The sequence continues at coordinate 15,745 of JANAVB010044491.1, read as the reverse complement.
GGAAGGCGTCATCATCGGTGATATTTTCATCAGTTCCTGGCCTCATCAATGACCGATAGTACATCAATAACCACCCCATGAGGTAGTGGTATGGTAGTTCTATCCGTTCAAAGTCCATCGACACATCACGAGCAATAACTTTGGATGAAAAGGCGCGAAGGCCGTGGTGTGTATGCTATACACCATGGCCGGAAGGAGCGTCAGTCTTACCTTGAAGACCAATTCTACAGCAGGAAGAATGAAATGGTGGCTGATCCTTTCCATAGAACCCGCGCTGCCCGAGACTACGTAATTGCGTAGCCACACCATCAAGAACCCAGCTAAGATCGCTTTATCAGACATCTCCCGGTACCATAGTGGAAGTAACTGAGGGAGTCAGTGTGACTCCCAAACCGGTCACGGGTAGACCTCGACCTTTTGACCTTCAACATGTCCTTCACCTCCTCCGAGGTTCGAGGAGTTCGAGACGAAACTTGGCCGGAGGGACGCAACTTGAAAAGATACAAAACCCAGGCCGTGGTGTGAGGGGCTCTCCCTTCTGAGCTATTTTCTTTCTTGATAGCCATCTGGTGGCAGGCCTATGATGGCACAACAGTTCTTGGTATACGCGACAAAACCAGGAAATCGTCGATCCAGGTCTTCGAATTCTTCGTTCGTCGGTGTATATGCTTCAAAAGCTTCACCTCCCCACGGCAATCTAGAAACAGCGTGCATCTCATGGAGAGCGAGCCCCAGCTCTCCTCCGGAGGCAAAAAAAGTCCCTGTACGCCGATTATACAGCTCCAAAAGAGCCATAAACAAAGGCTTGTTAATGGACAACCCGTAGCAGGTACCCCTGACGGCGTAGTAGAGGTCAATTTCCGAAGGTATTCCCCATACTTCCTCAAGATCCATGAGGTAAGATTAGCCCATGTGGGAATGGGGTTGATCCAGTTCAGCAGCGACAACCTGCCCACGGGATAAGACCCCTACGAGCGAGCTGATTCAGAAAGGTATCAGCTAGAGTAAAAGTAAAATTAGGGCCAGTCATGTTTACAAAGTGCCAGGGAGCACCCATCACAGTCCGACTCACTGATTCCTTGCCCGTACATACTAAACACGTGCGCCTGTTGTAGTGGATGTTGCTCACAAACATTCCCTGTTGGGTAGGAGTCAGGGAGCCCACCATTGTCCTGCCCAACGTACCATGTTAAACCATGAGAGAGGATAGTGCCGCTCCATCTCGGGGATATGGATCTCTACTCCGTCTACAGAAAAATCCCAGTGCTCCGAAACATCCAGCAATCGGAGTTCTTTATGGAAAAGGCATCCCCAAAGAGAAAAGCCGGTTTCAGATATTCTCCATCCAGCTTCTCCGAATTCATCATGGAACAAAGAAAGTGGAAGGGTTGGTTATTAATGGCAGCCACTCTCTCCCTAGGTTCATTAGCGGGAAGCTGATCCACTATACGACGGATTAAGTCATCAAGCCGCACGTCCACGGCGAACTGAGCGAACCCACAAGAAGCTCTCCTGCTGGGTTGGTTGGGAGGTTCACTGAAAAAAAGAGGGACAAAGAGAAACAGGATTAAAAGATGGTTAAAGCAAAAAAAATACTGAATAAAGAAGTTCCCACGAGCCTATCTGGCTCGGGTCAACGAATGCGGCTCCATTCCAATTGGGCCTCAGGAGATGCGGTTTCGAGGAAGCCTATGGGTTCGGGTCAACACAGTCTCATGCGGCCCAAATCAGACGGGAGTTCCATATGACACTAGCTCGATAGCTTATGCGGATCAGTTGAATATACGCGGTTCTAACAGAAGAGCTCATGCGGCACAAAATGCCATGCGGTTCAGCCTGTTAGAAACGTATACGGCTCCGTTCAGAGAGACTTTATGCGTTTTTATCTAGAGACTCAATCCTTCTCATGTGGTTCAAACATGGGTATTTTCTATACGGCTCGAATGAGAAAGTCATGCGGCCCATACAGCATATGCGGCTCTGCCATCAACTTGGGTGGAGGCTTGTGCATAAATATGCAACAGAGCCATGGGTTCTCAAATTCAAATGCAACCCTTACCATTGAAAGCAGGACGAACATCAGAGGGCACTTCGGGCGCTTCGGGCTCCGGCTCGACGCGACGAATACGTCACCTTCTTGCCCTTCGCGGCGGCGGGGACGACTTTGGAAGACTTAGGAGCCATTTGCTTCGACGGTCGGAAAAAGAAGATAAGAAAGAGGAGACAGCAAAAAGAGTGAACGAAGGAGAAGGTAAAGAAGTCCCTCCGGCCAAACTCATCCATATTTATAAACAAAAGTGAATCGTTTCGATCCCCTTGCATACACGCAGACCGACTCTTCGGTTATCAAAATAAGCCGCCAAAAATGGAGGCCAAGCTCCTCGGATCCCGCACCAAAAAGTGGCCTTTAAAGCTGGCGGCAATCAAACAGCATTTAATGCAAAGGAATGTCATACGTGGCAACGATGATGGCCGAAAGTTCTATGCGGCTGAACTATCTATGCGGCTGAACTATCTATGCGGCTTAAAACATCCATGCGGCCAAGACTTCATATGCGGCCAGAAGAATATAACCATGCTTCTTATTCAAAGTATTTCAATTTTGCAAATTGAAAACTTGAAGGGGGTCTTGTAGAAGCATTGAAAATATTAAAGAAGGATCCATGCGGCCAGGAAACCCCATGCGGCTCAGGAAGCCCATGCAGCTCACAGATTCATGCGGCACGAGGGGCTATACGGCTCAAGACATCCTATGCGGCTCAGAAGACACGTGGCGTAATATTGTTCCCCTCCAACCCATGCTGTATTAATTACTTTGACGGTTGACAACTCTGAAAAAGTGACAGCCCTGACACGAGGAAGTAATTATGACTCTGTCATAATGACAGACTTCTAGGAAGAGAATGAGATCTCTGACACAATCCCCCGAGAGGCATAAAAATGCCACGTGGCCTTGCCTCATGGGCGTTCGTATGCGGCTCGAGCAAAGACTCCTCCTGCGGTTCAGAATGAAGCTGCCCTATGCGGCTCAGGCCGAGACAGCCTCATGCGGCTCGAGCAAAGACTTCTCACGCAGTTCATGAAGCCGTCCTATGCAGCTCAGGCCGAGACAGCCTCATGCGGCTCAAGCAGAGGCCTTTCCATGCGGTTCAAGAGGACCATTTCCATGCGGCTCAGGTGGATGTATCCCTATGCGGCTCGCAATGATCCCCTCCATGCGGTTCAAAGTCTCGAGGGAGGGCCACTACCCAGGCAACCCTGACACGTGGCCCTAACCTTATGCGGCCCAAAATCATATGCGGCTCAATCATCATGCGGTTCAGATCCCCCAGTGGCTCCTAGGACGTGTCCTAAGCCGATCAATTTCTTAGATTTATTGCGATCAAAGATTGGGTCAAATCCTAATAATCTGGGACACGTGGCAGGAGAATAAATCAAATTTATTTGCAGACATCAGAATCATTGAGGAAGATTTATTCCAATCAGCATTAATTGCTGATGAGATTTGGTGTAATCTACACTCAATGGTCCGGATTCGTCATAATCAAAACGAATGGCCTAGATTGACCAATCCACAGGCCGCCGCCATCTCCAAGAGGCAATCATTGTAAACCCTAATGATGCTTCCACTATTATAAATAGCAAGATGCCATTCTCTTGTGAGAGAGAGACATACAAAGAGATACGCATACACAAAGAGAGGCACACAGGAGTACTTTTCAAGATCAGTGAGAGAGCCAGAGTACTTGGAGAGAAGAGCAGAGAGAGAGCAAAGAGAGCATTTCTTCAACGTTGAGCAAATCTTCTGGTGCCAAGGCTGCACACTGATCGTCCAAGGAGTAAGGCAGAGCTGTCGTCGCTTTCTCGAGCCTCTATTGTCACCCCCAGAATCTAAAATAAACAATTGTACTTAGATTTCTGTACCTAGGTTTTCGTCCCTAGGCTTTCTTTGTACAAGCGAGTTTGTATTGTGAGTCTAAGTTCAGTCCTCCCATAAAACTGTTCTATACTTTTACAATCAATGGCAAACAGATGGTAGCCAGATCGAAGGTCTATCTTCAAGAACACCTTAGCTCCACTGAGTTGATCAAACAGGTCATCGATCCGGGGCAGAGGATACTTGTTCTTGATGGTGATGTTGTTCACCGCCCGGTAGTCGATGCACATCCGCACAGTCCCGTCCTTCTTGGGTACAAATAAGACAGGTGCTCCCCAGGGAGAAGCTTCATCTCTGATAAATCCAAGGGCCTTCAGCTCATTGATCTGATCCTTCATTTCCTTGGCCTCCGTAGGGTTGACTCTATAATATCCCCGAGAAATAGGGGCAGAGCCGGGAACTAGGTCGATGGTGAATTCTACATCTCGATCTGGGGGTAATCCTGAAAGACTATCAGGGAAGACATCCATGAATTCTGCTATGATAGGGTAAGGAGGTCCAGGTTCTTCGGTGATAGAGGAGTAAGTAATACCCTCCATATCTTCCGAAGCTCGAGAGATTTCTAACTCCAGCTCTCCAGGAGGGCTGAAGACTACACATCCTCTGTGACAATCTATCAGCGCATGCTGCTTACTTAACCAGTCCATTCCTAGGACTAAATTATAGTTAGGTAAGGCCATCACAAGTAAGGGTGCTAAGAAATTGTGTCCAGATATTGTTATAGGGCAGTTACAGGTCTCAGTGATGGGTATGGGTCCACCACCAATCATAACTCTACATATCTTCTTGCTAAATCTCATAACTAGGTGGTGTGCAGAGATGAATTTTGTTGATATGAAACTATGTGATGCACCCGAATCAAATAATGCTAAAGCAGGATGTGAATGCACATAATGAAACCTGCGATGACATCAGCGGTGGGTTCCTGCTCTGGCTCTTGCTCATCTGCTGTTAGGGCAAAAGCTCGCCCATTCTTCTGTTGGTGCTGCCCAAACTGTTATTGCTGAGTGGGTAGGGGAGCCTTCTGTGATGTTGTTCCAGTTCGGTTGAATGCGTGGGGGCAGTCCTTCACTTGGTGGGTGGCAGACCCACAGAGTAGGCAGTATCCTAGCCTCTTCCTGCAGATGTTCGACTGATGGCCTGGCCTCTTGCAGAAATTACAGACAGGAATCTGCTTCTGAGGTGCTCTGTCATTGTTCCTCGCCTGATGATGTTGCTGGTGGTGGTGAGAAGGCCCGTTGTTATTGTTGTGATTAGGCCTCTTTTGGTTATTCTGGAAGTTGCTAGTTCCAGAATACTCTCTCTTTGAACGAGCAGGCTGACTCTTCTCTATATCCTAAGCTTGTATTAGATCCCCTCGTACATCTTGGCACCGCCTGCGATCACAGGAGTACGAATCTCTTCCTTTAGTCCATACCTGAATCTTTTAGCACGATCAGCGGGGTCAGCAACCAAGTTCTTGGTAAAGTGACTAAGTTGACCAAACTCTGCCGTATCCAACAGTCATGTTCCCTTGTTTCAGATTCTGGAACTGTCTTTCCATATTCCGCAACTCTGATGTTGGGAAGAACTTCCTGCGGAACAACCTCTTGAAGGTGTTCCAGTCAAGCTGCCGGTCCTGGAGTCGGGGTTCATTCCGATACCAGGTGCTAGCTACATCTAGAAGTTGGAGTCCTACTGCTTCAACTTGGAGATCATCAGGAAGTCGAGCAATGCTGAGGAGACGCTCCATGCTGTAGAGCCATTCATCAGCATAGATAATTCCCTCAGTTCCTTTGAAAGGTCGAGGGCCCAGCTTCTTGAATTTCTTAATATCTCTGACTTTAGCAGGCCTTGATTCAGATTGGGCTACTTCTCCTCTCTCCAGTGCAGCCATAGCCACATTATGGGCATTCTCTATGCCTCCTCTCATAATCGTCATCTATTCGCGATAAGCTTCAGCTTGAGTTCTCTGTGCCTCAAGCACTCCTCGTAGCAGGCCTACGAGGTCGGTGGGGTCCACGGGCACTGGCGGCAGAACTGGATCAGGCATCACCATAGGGGCTTGCTGTTCAGTCTGGGAAGATATAGGATCTAACACTTTAGTAGTGTAAAATCCATGGGGTACTGGTGCATTATGGGGGATCGGTCAGCTGCCGGGGTATAGGATCCGGACTCGATTGAGGAGGTGGGGCATGATCGGGTGATGACAACCCATCGCAAGCAAGATTGGTCTTGTCTGTGGCCATACTCTGGAAGGTTTAGGATTGCAAAAATAAGCAAGGTAGCCTACCAGTCTATAACAAACAAAAATATTTACTTATAATATATTTCGGTCCTATGTTGTGACAAATTAATGTTCTAGTGTTCTAAATATTTCTAGATATGTTCTCCTAAGTTGTTGATCGACCTGCATGGGCCACCACTAAAAACATGTCACGACCCGGTCCCAAATTGTTGGGTCGAATCGGATCATGCCCAGCCTGCCCCGTTGTGAGACGGCGGCAGTAAGCTGTATCCAAATACAGGTAATCACAATAACACAATCTATTTTGTCACAACATCTAAATTTCGAATAATAAAAACTTATCCAATAAAAGGTTCATTTAATACAACTGATAAAACTAAAAATCATCTTTTATTCAACACATCAGACTAGTAAGAAAAATAACATCATCTAGGCAGTTGGCTCGCCAGCCACAGAATCATCATCCTCCAAATGGAACTCTGGCAGAACAACTGGATAAAGCCCCGGGTCGTAGTAGCTATTACGTCGCGTACTAGCTAATGCCTCAACGTCCGAAACAATGTCGGTTTCGTTTGTATTTCGCTAATAGCCCATTGACCAATAAGGTCGTCGCTCGGAAAAGTAATCGGAATTCAAATCAACAAAAACTAGTTTAGAATTTAGAAATTTTATAGAAAACCCTTTTAAAATATTTTTCTGAAAATTTGGCCAGCATTCCCTCTATATTTGGGATAACCCAATACTGGGGAAAATATCAAACAAAACACTGATAACTGTCCCAAACCAGGGACTCCAATTATCCAATCCACAAAATAGTATTAAACCCGAAAATAATATCAACCCAAAAATAATATCCACAGCACGAAACGTCAACCCAGAACTACTACCGAATGGACTTCGAAAAAATTCTGAAACCGCAATCGTTTAAACCGAATTCCGTAACGGGATTAGGGACCGTATCATCATCGACGTACGGGAGGGACGAATTACTCCGATTAACAAAAATTATCCAATATCTGTTTGTCGGGGAGCCGCGGGATAATCTCGAGAACGAAAACGGAAAGAGCTGGACAGTGGAATCGGGCCACAGAACCACGGACAGCGGATCGGGGCTCTGGAACGAACACGAGCTGTGCACGGGACACGCGGGGACAGCGGGCTGGGCGCGGCCGGAAAGTGGCACGCGGGGTCTTCAGTCGGCCGCGGGATCGCCGGACAAAGGAGGAGGCGGCGACAGGGATCCGCTCTGGGTCGGCCTCGGTCGGGCGCTGGAGGGCACTCGGGACTCCAGCGATGATGGAAGTGGCGTCGGGGAGCGCCGAGGGAGCTCGGCTGGAATCAACTAGGGCTGGGGTTTGGAAAATAAGGGTTTGGGGAGGATGAAAGATGATGGAGGATGAAGGATGGAGGATGGGGTTTATATAGGGGATGATGGGGGTTTCGGGAGCCGAGAGGGCTCGAAAGGTGGTGGCGGCCTGGGTGCCGAGGGGTCGACTAAGAGGCACGTACGTTTGAAGATAAGAGGAAAGGAAAAGTTTCTTTTCCTTTGCCTGGCTAAAGAATGAGAGTGAGAGAGAGTAAATAATTATAATGAAAGTTAAAGAAAGTTTTAAATAAGAGTTTTGTTTTAAAGGAAGAATAAAAGTATTTTCTTTAATTAAAGAAAATGATATAAATAAATACCAAAAGATTTGTTTCGGGAAAAATCTAAATTGAGTTTTTCGAAATGGATTCAAAATGGGTTTAGGAAGAGTCAGGCCCAACAATCAAAATTCCAAGATTAAATATTTTTCTAAAAATATAGTTTTTCATAAAAATAATAATGATTAATTTAGCAAACAATTTTATATAATTAATAAAAATAAAATTTTACGAGTTTTGACCAAACACTAAAATTTTCAGAAATATTAATTATAAATAATTATAAATAACACTGAATTAATTAATTAAAAATTATGGGTTTCACAACTGGTGTTCCTGTTTGTAGGAAAGTTTTATCCCACTTTCAGGGGTGGGAGATCACCAAAGTTGGCCCCGTCTTTTTGGATTTTGAGGCCAACGAAGAGTTAAAAGATTCGGGTGAAGATGCCACAACTCTGCCTCCATGGGGATTCCGCTGGTTGCAAAGCGTCCGACCGTCCCATCTGGTGTATTAGAATAGAAACCAGTGTTACCTGGAACCATATTTGCCGAGCCATTTTGTACGACAATTCGGCTATGCTCAGTTGATGTTGGTGAACCCCAGTATTAACCTGGGGTATACTGGAAGTTTGTTGGACGGTGCACAAGCTTGGCATTACTACAATGTCGGATGCACCAGAGCTCGTTTTATGCTGCCTGTTCAGAATCTGCGGCCGTCGATTCTTTTCTCGGCCGTAAAATTTTACTGTGCCATGAATGTCGTGCCCCCTGGATATGATCGGGAGACCAGTTTCATTGTCGGCACCCAGTTAGAGGCGACTGGGAATCTGTTGGTGAAGGCTCGGTCGTACCGCCCGCCAGAGGCAGGTTATCGAGGTACCCCTGCCGTATCCACGGGGGGTCAGGCAGAGCCCTCGGCCGATCAGCCGAAGAGACGTGCTGATACAGAGGCTGGCTTTTCTGCACCGAAGAGACAGAAGAAGGCATTGCCACCAGCAGTGTCAACAGACTCAGCTCCTGTAGAGGTAAGGAGTCCCACATAATCTGGCTAGTTCCACCAATTTTGTGGCATATACTTTCTTTTATAGGAGCCGCTGAAAAGGAGACCCCAAACTTCAAAATCGAGTGCAAGCAGACCAAATGAGGTGGCGGGCTCATCTGAAGAGCACATTCCGCCGATCGTAATGTCTTCCATGGAGGAGAATTCGGACGATGTCGTTCCTGCAGAGATTTTAGTATCTCCAGATTATGTTGGAAGGGAAGCTGAGGATGAAGCAGTTCCCGGGAGAGTGCAAGCCTCCGTGGGGGCCTTTGGCATTGAGGACCTAGTAGATACGAGGCTTCGAGATGAGGAAGTGGAGTGGAGTTCGTCATCTTCGAATGACGTTCCTCCAGAGATGAGTGAGCCTGTTGCGGGAGCAACAGACATAATTGAAATATAGGAGAGGGTTGATTCCCCTCCTTGTCATGATGAGGGGGGTCGGCTGCAGCGTTGCCAAGCCTTACCCGAGACTCAGCAGCGGAGGCTGAGGTGGCTATCGATCGGAAGTAGCGACCGATTCTATCCCCGCGGAGGGATTCGATGATGAAAATGAGACCCGTCTGCCGAGCCGAAACAAGTGCTGACCTCGCTGCTTTGCCAGAGGGGAAGTGTCCCGTACGGCCGACTGATAGTGTGTTGGAGACGGAGGAGGTAGCCCCTGACGTCGGTGGTCCCTCCGAGCTTGAGAAGGGTAAGGGTTTAAGGGTTGCTGGACCCCCTTTTCCTCCTTCTACTTGGGGTACGATATCGGCGCCCCTCTCGGCTCCTTTCGTTCTTTTGACTCCTCGGGCCAGCGACAAAGTTCAAGCTCCTGTTGAGGGAGAGTCCGTTGATGCCGAGGTTTCAACCTCGCAGATTGAAGTCAGCGGGTCTTCTTCTAGTCCACCGTCTAGAGCAGCTCCTCTAACTCCTGCTATGACGTCGCAAGTGCTGGCAGATGCGAATGAGTACATGAAGTTTATCATTGAGACGGTGTACAAGATGCTGCAGAGAGGCGTATCGACAGTGATGAATGCCAACGGGAGTTTTGCGATGGCAAAAACTATAGAACTCCCTCACATTGGTCTGATATGTTCCCACCACCAGGGCCATGACCATATGGTCGAGATTCTGGAGGCATCGGTGGCCGAGCTCGACCAGCTACTTTTCGAGTTTCAGAGTATCCAGTAAAATAATCTCTCCGCTCTGATAGAAGCAGAAAAGAAGAAGTTGATCGCTGAAACTGAGTCATCTTATCAGGCTACAGTGGCTGTCTGGGAACGTGAGGTGGCCGAAGCTGAGGCTGCAGTGGAGAGGCTATCTCAGTCCATGCAAGAGAAGGTGGAGTTGCGAGCTGCGTTGGACGCTAGTATAGCGGAGGTTAATGCCAAGATTCGCCTTCTTGAAGACCAGCGGGCCCAACTCTTGTAAGATGCTGAGCGAGTCCAGGCTGAACATGTAGCATCCAAGGAGGAGAAGCAGCTTTCACCCGCCAGGCTCCTTTCCTGGCCCAGCAGCGACAACAGTTGGACGAAAAGTATGAGGATGACACTTCCCTTGAGGCCATAGAAATGATGTGTCAAGAAGCCAAACGCCGAGTCCTGGCGACCGCAGAAACTCGGGCGAAAGACTTGAAGCGTCGGATCGAAGAGCTTTCAACCAATCCCGGTGATGCTTAGGGATTGTAGCCTCTCCCTTTTTTTGTTATCTTGTGTAATTTGCAACTCCTGCTGGGGATGTAATCCTTTACTTTTAAATAAAGAATAAAGAGTTTTGTGGTGTGTTCATTCTTGCTGTCATGAACTTGATGATTTGTGTGGACCTATTATCTTTTGTGCACCTTGGTCGTTAGGTAGAGATAATATGTTTGAGAGAACCGACATGTTTGCTCAGAGGTAATATGGACGTGGCAAATATGGGGTTCAAATGTTGGAATCTTCCTACTCAGAGGTGTTATGGACGTGGTAGGAGTGACTCTGGGGAGATACGCAGAACTACTCAGAGGTAATGTGGACATGGAAGTTCTGCGATCGATGTACGGCAACGCAGGGGTTGTATGTACGGGATGTTTACTCGAAGGTAATGTGGACGTGGTAAACATGATGGGTCGCCTACTTGGAAAGTCCTCTGCTTGACCTCTTGTTGAAAGCCTGTGATATACGGGCTTGATAGAGTTCGATACACTGTTGAGCTAGGAGACGTTTTTCGTCAAGTGCCTCCAATTCTCGCAGACGGTAACATTGATTATCTTCTTCTGTGAGTTGATTTGTGATCGCTACACGAGTGAGGGTATCTGGATCTCGAGAGGCATACCGCTTCGCTCCTGTAGCTAAGAAGAATGGTGTGTTACCCTCGGGGTCCCTACCATTGTGCTGTAGGCCCAAAGGCATTCGTCGAGCTTTTCGTTCCAGTCGCGTTTGTTGGATGACACGACCTTTTGTTGGATGATACGACCTTTTAGTAGCCTGACGATAGTCTTGTTAAATGCCTCGGCCAATCCGTTTGCTGTCGGATGATTGTAGGCGGTTGATGCCACGTTCTGAGTGCGATTCTTGTCACAGAATCTGCTAAAACATGGCTGATGAACTGTGGACCCTTGTCATGGATAATCCTATGGGGTACCCATCAAACGGTAGATGACATGATGCTTGATGAAGCTGATCACCCTAGAGCTTTTCACTTCCGCCAGTGGAGTGCTTCTGCCCATTTGGAGAAGTAGTCAATGATAGCTAGGATGAAGCGATGTCCCCTCGATGAAGGAGGGGTGATCAGTCCTACAATGTCCATGCCCCAAGCTTCGAAGGGCCAAGATACGATCGTAGGATGTAGTGGTTCCGACGGTGTATGGATTGAAGTCGACATGAAGCTGACAAGCATGGCACTTCTTAGCATAGTCGACAAGCGTCGGCTGCCATGGTTGGCCAGTAGTAACCCATGCGTCGCAGTCGATCCTGCAACTTAGGCCAGGTTTATGATGGCCCCACAAGTTCTATCATGAGCTTCTCGAAGGGCTTCGGCTGCTTCTTCGTTGGACAGGCATCGAAGGAGAATTCCATCGCAGGAGCGTCGGTACAGCATTTTAGTAGCTGTATCGTAATAGAATCGAAGGGAACGCCTCCTGACTGAGATAACTTCTTTTGGGTTTCTGGGAGGAATTCTATAGACACGAAGCGATGAACGAGAACCTTCAGTTCTCGGACATTAATACTACCTTGTTGACATGGCATGGGCCATTTGGAGCATAGGTTATTTTTAGGACAGACCAAGTCTCGACCAACTACCGTGTTGTAGTGCTGAGTCCCGAAGGTTGCTGCCATGAGGCTACGAGGCCAGCCAGAGCCAGCCTCCAGGTTTTGTAATCGAGGTACGTATTCTATGAAGAACTTGGTGAAGGTTGAAATAATGTTCAATGCAACTTCATGGTAAGAACCAGATCATCATGGCGAACTTCGTATTGCCCTCTGATCTGGTTAACGACGAGTTTTGAGTCGCCATAGGCTTCCATATGATCTGCCCCCAGCTGTTGCGCCAGCTGAGTCCCTAATGAGAGTATTGTATTCGACAACATTATTGAAGCATGGCTTCGAAAGGGGTAAGCATGCTGGATGACCAGCTGATAGGGGAGACTAGACTACCCCCACTCCGGCGATAGATTTGGCCTTTGGGGCCTATTCTTGAAGCGCCATCAAAACATCCGCCAGACGGAGCTTTCTTTCGGTGATGTTGATTCTTGGACCTCATCTGGGAAGTCTTCATGAGTTGTGAGGACTCTAGGATGGGGTGTGCAGCTAAAAAGTCGGCCAGAGCTTGACCCTTGACAGCTTTTTGTTGAACGAACACCATGTTGTATGGCGTCAACATGATCGCCCATGTAGCTAGCCGGGAGTTCAATGATCCTGGCTTTGTCATGAGAACCCTGAGCAGATTGACTCGAGAGATGACATTAATTGTCTGGCCCGAGCATAATGGCGAGTTTTCTGGATGGCGAACACCAAAGCCAAACACTCTTTTTTTAACGGGTTGTACCGGTATTCGGCCCCGATCAGTGTCCTACTGAGGTAGTAGATGGCTTGCTCGTAGCCTGCATCACTGTTCTGAGCCAGCAGAGCGTCGAGGGAATGATCCATGGCACGGAGGTAGAGGAGAAATGGTTTGCCTGCGACGGTGCCACCATAACTGGCGGACTCGTCAAGTAAGCCTTGATATCATCGAAAGCTTTCTGGCATTCCTCTGTCCAGACATAGGAGACTCCCTTCTTCATGAGCTGGGTGAAGGATTGATATTTTCTGGAAAGGTTTGCTATAAACCTAGGATGTATGCAAGGTGCCCTTATAGGCCTTGAAGTTCTCCAAGATTCTTCGGGGGATCCATGTCAAGGATGGCCTTGGTCTTCTCGGATCGACATGAATGCCTTTCGCCGTGATAATGAAGCCCAAGAACTTTCCGCTAGAAACCCCAAGGAAGAATTTAGCGGGGTTCATCTTGAGTTGATGCGCTCGCATGAGATCGAAGACTGTCTTTAGGTCTTGTAGGTGATCACCTTTGAGACGACTCTTGAAAACGATATCATCAATATAGCATTCGACTATTTTGCAAAGATATTAACAAGAGATGGTACTCATAGCTCGTTGGTATGTAGCACCAGCGTTCTTTAAGCCGAAGGCATCACTGTGTAGCAGAAAACCCCTTCGGCGTCCTGAATGACGTATGCTTTGCATCATCGGGGATATTTTGATTTGGTTGTAGCCCGAATACCCGTCCATGAAAGACTGCGTTCGAAGTTGCATGTATTGTCGATCATTACATCGGTGATCGGAAGCGAGAAGTCATCTTTCGGGCAAGCAGCATTGAGATCTCTAAAGTCGATGCAGACTCGTATCTTCCCATTCTTTTTAGTGAAAGGGACGACATTGGCCACCCAATTCGGGTGTGTTCTTCACTGATAAACCCGCTGGTCAGGTGTTTGTCTACCTCTTGATCGATAGCGTTCATGATGTCAGGCGAAAACATCGCTGCTGTTGCTTTAAAGGCTTAGCATCAGGCAAGATGTTAAGTCTGTACATCGCGATCTGGGGATCAAGTCCCGGCAAATCTTCGTAGCTCCAGTCGAAGACGTCAATATATTCTTTAGCCAGTTGGATTAAAGATTCCCCGGTCTGGTCCCTTTAGACTCTTGCTGATGAAGATGGTTTGGAAGAAGGTCCATCCCCAAGGTCGATCTGCTCGACTTCGTCTTCATTAGGGGTTCGCTTAATTTAAAACGAGACTCCCACTGTGCACCTAGGCGTTGAGCCCAAGGTTCTTCTTCGAAGAATTTCGGCGTTTGGTCTTCGCTTTCATCTTCTGAGATTGTGTGCAGATGCCATGTTGACTAATAGCACATTCTTGAAGACTGAGCCGATACTGGTATCGAATCCCAGGTTGATGCTTCGGACGAATGAGAATGTTCTACTTCTTCTGTCCTCCTCCGAACTCTCTAGAGTTTGCCGGTGGCGTGACATAGCCCACCCCCCGTTGAGTTCGATGATAGTAGTCCTACGGCTTTCCTTTAGGTGTTGGGAGCCGAAGAGAAGACGTCGACCCTTGCCATAGTTCAGGCCTTTGTTGCTTTTTTAGGTCGTAACCCATCTTTGGATGAGGTCCTTTGCCTTGTCCGTGTACCGATAGACTTATATTCTGTCGGTATCTGGTTCTTGCTCGAGTGACGGGAGGTATTGATGACGCTTGACTTTGCCGAAGATGAGGATTCTTCGTCCGATTCTGCGGTGGGACTACAAAACAGACCCCTTGGGACGGGACTACTCGTATTTACATGATTGACGATCGTTATTTGTGTTTGCAACGACCGTAGAGCGTTATCTAATGTATACATGGCATTCTAATGTGGAAGATTAGAATAATTAAAAGACACTCCATTATAGATGAAACACGGATTTTGTCCCGTGGGATTACATTGTCCAGAGAGGGTGCATCTACATCACAAATATATACTCCCCTAGCTCTTCATCTGTGTGTACTGGGGTTGGATCGGGAAAGTCCACCCGCTTTAACCTTGGAGTCCGAGAGGGCTATGTGGGCCTTCTCCGGCAGCTTGGATGAGACGGATGATTGCGGAGGCTTCCCTTTAAGACGCCCCTTCAGAGGTGCCTCAACTGCGCCTTCATGATTGGTGCCTTCCCTTGTAGTTTTGCCACAAGGGGAGCCGATGTTTGAGGCAGCTTTCCTTGAGCCGTATCTTCAAGGGATGTCACTCCCCGATCCTGGAATACGTATTTTAATACGTAAACCGATAAATTGTATTTACCTTGTATTTATACGATATTTATTATGCTGTATTTTATTCACGTATTTCCTAAAATATTCGATAAAATAATTTCATAATTTATTTTTTCTGCATTTGGGCCTACAGTTTTGGCTCATTAGGTAACCTATTTTGGTTCACCAATGGTTCATCATGAACCCTTGGGTTCAAGATTCTATATAACTCATCTCATTCTCTTTCCTCTCATTTATTTCCTCCACCAACCAGGCAAGTGCCAACTGCTCAAGAGATGGATCCATAAATTTTGTTAATGTTTTCTTACAAAATTTTTTGTCAAAATATGTTCTTCTTCTCAATCTATCTAGTTTAGACTTGAAAATTTCCATTTTGAAGCTTTAATTTTTGTAGATCTAAGTTTTAACCATTTTCGGATTCCTTGGTTTTTATCTAGCAAACTTTATTATTTTTAAGTTTTGATTGTTCCATGTTGTAGGAAATTTTGTTCTACCCCCCATTTGACCTATATAAGTCCCAATTTGGGCTTAGGATGAGGATTTTTATGGTCCTTAGAAGTTCTAGGGCTCATGTTGTTCTTGCTCTCAGCCAAGAGGAAGGAGATGAACATGTAGCAGTTGGCGCACGTAGCCCCTTGGCCCA
>JANAVB010044490.1:0-77399 GCA_029216955.1 Iris pallida | reverse complement strand
ATTTAAAAATTTAATAAAATTCTAGAAAAATTCCTAAAAATCATAATAATTATTTTAAAACTAAATAGGTCATTAGCAATTAATTAACACTAATAAATTTAAATTTTGAAAAACAGGGGCTGACAACATGGAAAATGGTCCCACGGTCTGCTTAGAAGTCGGCTCAGCGTGCTTTCAAATGACACTCGGTCCTTCGTCCCTGGCTTGGAAGAAAAAAGTTGGTCTAAGTTGCTAAGTTTGCCCCGATACTCGAATTAGCCTAAGTCATAGGCGTCGCCGCGTGTATGCTTGATAAAGCATGCACGGTCTCGTCATTTTGCCCCAACGCTCAAATTGGCCTAAGTCATAGGCGTCGCCCGCATGAACGCTTAATAAAGCATACACGGTCCCGTCGTCCAAAGCTTGGCATAGCCTTCGCACGTCCCGTGGGTTTAGTCGTATTGTACAGCTTGTGGCTTAAGTCTAGGCACCCGAGAACTTGGTTGTTCAAGTCGAACACATGCACGACACTTCCCTCGATGCGAAGCTCGTGTAGCCTTTGCTCGTCGAGTCATTGCCCGAATAAGTTAGACAAGAGTTGTGCTGGGCTATCGAAGCCATTTCTAGCACTGTCCCGCTCTATCTGCGGTTGTCAAGTCGCGTAGTCCTTCGAGAGCAATGCTCGTCGTATAAAGTATATGACTTGAGCAATAGCGTCGCCTAGAGAACCAGGTCTGTCTAAGGCACGAGCTACGGTCAGATTTAGTAAAGAGTATGCCACGGACAAAGGAAGTCTACGCGACTGGTTGTCGCCGAGATCGGTCCCGCTACTTTGGAGTCTCGCTAAGTCTCGATAAGTCCCGCACACGAGATCGGTCTCGCTACTTGGGAGTCTCGCCTCGATAAGTCTCGCACACGAGATCGGTCCCGCTACTTGGGGATCTCGCTAAGTCTCGATAAGTCTCTCACACGAGATCGATCCCGCTACTTGGGAGTCTCGATAGAAAGATGGAAAGCATGGTCATGGTTAGGAAGGACTTGATCGATCGAGTTGAGTCTTGCATGATCATTGGACAACTTTCGACAAGGTGTAATCTTCTCGAATGATCGCCGGGCAACCGGAATCATGTCGGTCCGGAAGAAGCGAGCGGCTCACGGTAGGATGCTGGATAAACCGCATGGGAGATACTTGGCACTTCCAGGGCTAGCTATCCACGAAGGGACGAGCCGATTCTCGAGCCGAGTCTAATAGCTTGACATTGCTAGTGACCACTCATGTAGATGGGTCGACAAAATAGTGGCAAATCGCGTGTATGCCTTTGATTGAGTCTAGAACTTGAATACTGTGCAGCGATAACACAAGGTCTGGGCCTAAGACTGGGCTGCAGCATAGGCACCGTGCTATGCACGACACTGGGCGTCGGAATGTTCATGAAATCGACATTAGGTTTGACAAGTCTTGTCTAAGTTGGTTCATGAGTCGAACAGGAATGCCGCAAGGCGGTAGCATGGATAAGTCTTGATAGGTTACGAGGAACGGCCTCAATCTTGATGTACGAACAAGTCTAAGCAAGGTCCAAAGGCACTTGAGTTTAAATGGAAGTCTTGGCACGGCCGAGTTCGAATAAGTTGCTCCTCGGCGAAGCACTGTCTCGAATTGTCGAAGTCATGATAGAGTATGGCACGACCCTGCCGTCCTGATTAAAGTTCGGTCAAGTATATAAACGATGAGGCACTGCCTCGATCGAAATACACGTTGGCATTATAGCACGACCATATCGTGGCACATCGGTTTGGTCAGGCGTCATAGTCTTAAAACTGATCCTAAGGCAAGACTAAAAACAATCAGAAGGGACTTAAGCTGCACAAAGTAAATGAACGTGTCGTTATGCATGGGTGGATGAGCTCACTCCACCAGTACAGTTGAGTACTGACACCCATATTGTTTTTATGTGCAGGCGCAGGTAGAAGCTCGTGGTGCGGAGCTCGCTTGGATGCGTCGAGGTATGGAGTTCCTTGGCGATTCGAAACGTGCGGCCGCAT
The DNA here is from genome assembly GCA_029216955.1 of Iris pallida. Classification (NCBI taxonomy): domain Eukaryota; kingdom Viridiplantae; phylum Streptophyta; class Magnoliopsida; order Asparagales; family Iridaceae; genus Iris; species Iris pallida. The sequence continues at coordinate 75,377 of JANAVB010044490.1, read as the reverse complement.
GGAGTCAAGACTTACGGGACATAATGTGGACGTCGCCTATTCGAAACTTCCGCTGTCTCAAGTATTGTAATCGAGAGATGATATAGAGCAGAGTGACTTGTATAATGAGAGAAAAGTGAGCACGAGAGACTTGTAATCATGGCCTTGCGCCTATTGAAATCTGATTGTTTAATATCAATAAAGAGTTCTTTTGAATAACTTGTGTTTGATTCTAAATTTCCTCTGCATGTTCAATGTTTCTGCTTGGGACTTCTGTGCGGCGACCCCGCCACCGTCACTGAAATCGGCCGTTATGGAACCCGCCTTGCACGAGCGTAATCTAGGCTCATGCGGTATCACGTCTTAGTGAGGACGATCGCTCCTACGGGAGAGGGGCGTGACATAATGGTATCAGAGCATGGCTTTACGTCCTTGGACTTCATGTCAATCTCTCAGTTTTAAAAGCTTGTCGTCGATAAAGAAGTGTGCACTCTCTCTCGATGTCCCGCGGCATATCCATACAATAAGTCTAAATACTTTCAAAAGCTCGTACAAGCGTTCAATCGAACGCATCGATAGACCATCGCTGAACGCATCAGCAGGCCTTTGTGCTGAAAGGTGTCAAACTTAACTTGATAGAAAAACATGCTAAAGTTAGCAAGTCGCGTGCGTGCCCAACTAGTCCTACATCGACATTAGCAAATGAGCATGCAAACTCGAATAAAGTCCGCACGTGATAGCTATGCACACGGCCTTTTGGCTAAGTTGTGCCGCGTGTCGCACACCTCGACTTTTTGGTGCAAACGAGTCGCGAGCAATATTAAGTATCGCTCGGTCGGAAACAAAAATACACTTGGAGGGTATATCGATAGGAATGCTATCAAACTGACGCTTAGGCGTGCAAGGAAGACTGGTTTAGATTTTGAAAAATAGTACGAACGACTTAGTGCGTCGATACGAGCGATTACGCTAGAGATTCGTCGAACGAATCTACAAGTTGTAAAATCGAGTGAATACAGAACGTGATTGTGGATTTAAATCGGATGGCTCGAATCCTGAGTGGCGTATGGTTTGTCTTAGAAATCATTCGAGCAAGAATTGAGGATTAGAGGTAACGGCGAGTATCTCGGCGAGGCGATGCGATCGCGCGGAGCCTTAGAATGTGTCACGCTTAGTTTTCGTGACTTCGTATGTCTCGAATGAGATGTCGTTCAGACAACTTGTGAATGGGCAACGCGAGTTAGAAAATGATTCGGAACGATGAAACAAGTGAATGTCCTGATCGAGGAAATCTAGTAAATCACACGTACAATTTCGAATTGAATTAAATGAAATGTGACTTGAGTTTTGGACAACGATCTTGAAACTAGCTTGAGGAATAGCGATCGAACTTGATCTTAAATATCGAGGAGATTGTGGAATATCCAACTCGGACAACAGCATTAGTGCACGACTCGGAGTTCGTTACGAAAGGAAGATCGTCAGGTTACGTACATCGTCGATGTTATTGAGACGTATCAAAGATCGATGTGCGATAACTCGGGGGTACTCTAATTTGAGGAACGATGATCGTATAAAATATTATTGTTCCGATGGATGCTATACACAGGATGTTAAAATGTGTCGAGGAAAAGATAGACTTGGCTCGAGAATTTTCTATATGAACGAATGACGGTCAGACTATCGAATTGAGATCTTGGCTTGGATAAAAATAAAATATTGGATTGCTTCGACGATAACCACAATATTGACGTTCTTGTCTTATACGAGCGCAACTCCAGCCTCGTACATACGTCACGCTGATTAGCGCGATCATTCCGCGTGAGCGCTGGTATGGTGATTCATACAGCGGGGGTGATCGAACTTGTATGGCGTGACAATTTGATTATTTCGACTTATGGTTTGACACGAAGGTGGACTCGAGAATGACTTAGTGTGCTTGACGATTGAACTTGAGGATTGAGTAGGTCCAATCCGGGTATCAAGAATGAATTAGTCTAGACTCAAATAAGAGTTACGCCCCGATGAGAATGATTATTCCGTGGAGCGTTGTATGGTGATTCATGAACCACCGTGGATAATCGGACTCGTGTGAGATTGGGGCACAACGTATTATCGAGCTAGATGACCTCGTGATCGAATACATGAATTGGTTAGAATTGATGAATTGAATGGATTCGAATTTGCACAACGCGTGCCTTTATGTAAATTAAGTGATCGTGCTTGATGTTTAGAAATCTGAGTGACGCGAGCTTGGATAGAAAACCCCATATTACCGACTTGGTTTGACCCTAGGATTGGGGTCAGTATTGGCGTTATTATTGGGGAACTATGATTCCAATCCTGACATTGACTTAGCCTTGAGAAATGGCCTAGCGTTAGGCGAGACATCCCTGTTTCAAGAGTTAGCAATCGAAAGATTGATCTTGAGGATCAGCATGGATGGATAGTGTGAATCGTGAATATAGGAATACCCCTCACGAGAGTCGGCTGACATACATATATTCAGGGATGCATGCATATATGCACGATGCGACTCGAGTGAGAATGACGAATTCTCTATCATGCGGCTTGGCTGAATACATGTTCTTTGGGGACGCATGGAATACGTATACGATCCAACCAAGTGATACGTTGAGTTCAAGCAAGACTTGAGGAATAAAAGTGCCGAAGATCTTGAAATTGTGTTAAGGAAAGGATTGATACTAGTACGAGCGTAGCTCGGAATCAAATAAACGCGTAGACGGAGTGTGTACGATAAATTATGGTGTACCTCGCTCGACTGTTATAGTCTCGTGTCTGGGCACGATTAAGTATTGGCCATAGAAATGGTAGGATGGCTTGCCTTCAGGAAAGTCTCGAGGACGAGACTTGTTCTGAGTGGTGTATGTTGTAGTGTCCCGTCCCGCAAAGTCAATCGGAGGAATCGAAACGCCGACGGCGTTCGACTTAGCCTTTCAACGGCTGCTCGAAGGCTCGCTCGGTCGAGGTGACTCCTCGCTCAGGTGGGGTAGTGTAAACCCCTTAAATTTTTTTTACTACAATTTTTTTTTTGGTATTAATTTTTTTTCGTATTTATACGTCGTGTACGAGTTCGCATCTTTCGTATTTGCTCGACGAGTACGAATATGTACGAGCGTACATATTTTTACTTGAAAAATATTTAATTATTAAAAAATTTATTTTTATAGGAAAGTACATGTTCAAATAAATACAATAATATTTTATTTTATAAAAGAGTTATTTTGTTCATCGTTTAAAAATAAGTAGTAATTTGGAAAATTGTGATTATATGAAATGTATTCCAAATATATTACGAAAATGAAAATTTGTTTATTAATATATTTTGTTATTTGTAAAAGCTATTATATGAGTTAATATTTATCTTGATTTTCGAAATTAATTAATGCTATATTTTAATATTTACGAAAAAGATATTTAAAATTTTGTTTTACTTAATATTTGAATTATTTGATAATTTAAATTGAAAAAGATTTTATTTGCCTTAAATTAAATGGCTTTTAAATTAAAGATAGGTTTGATTTATATTGAATTATATTTTAAATTAATTTAAATTAGTATGGAATCTATCTATTGGGGATTTAATCAAATTCCAATCCTTATCCTAATGGAAATTCCCACAACCTATAAATAGGCAGGTACACTTCCATAATTTTTCTCACATCCACAAATTGTGCATCGTGTCGGTGCCCCATCCACTATATATTCTCCTCCATTACAGTTATAAATCTTTGTTCAGTCCGACAACCCCGGACTCGACGCCTTCCCGAACACCTATTCCACCATCTCCTTCCCCGTCCACAATCCGACCACCTTGCGTCGACAGCCCTCGCTGCCCCACCAGCAACTCCGACCATATCACCAACCTGCCTTTCCATTTTCGGCCACACCTCCTCAACCACCGCTGCCCTCCACAACCCGACAGCACCGCTACCATCTCCTCACCTGCACCATAACTCCCATCACCACCATCACCATCGTCGCAACCACCCCCCCAAATCCAACATCCCAACTCCTGTCACCAAGTGTCTCCACCAACGTCGGAAAAGTCCCAACCTCCCCTTCGTCGCCGACGACCCCATCAACAGGCGACCACCACCAGTAAATTCACCATCACCATCATCCAAAAGAGTAAAATGAGAAACCCTAACCTTGGTGGCTTCCACCGCCGTGTGTCTGCCGACGCTCCTCGCCACCTCCCAGACGCTGCTGCCTCACCACTGCCATCGAACGTTCCTCCCGCCGAGCCGCACGTCGGACCCTCCGGGAACCCCAGCACCATCGCCGCGGCAGGACGACGTCTCAGCGCTGCGGCATCCTCCCGAACCACCCCCGCCTTATCTCTTCGCTGATTCACCGGTGACCGCCATGATCCGCCGGCCGCGTCCGGGCGAACAGCCCAGCTACTCCGATCTCTGACTTCCACCCGCTTCCGCCGGATCAGTCCGCGCCGTCCCCTTCGACGTCGCCCCAGCACCTCCGATCCGCACCACTGCGCCCCTCTGCAGCGACCAGCGGCGCGCCTCCACCGCTGTCGACCCCATGCCGTCGGACCACCATGCGCCGCCTCCACCCATGGACGGCCGAGCGTGCCAGCGAGGGCCGACCTCGGTTTCCTCTCTCCTTCCTCCCTCCGCGCTGCCTCCACCAAACGTCGGCCCGGCTCCGCCTTCCGCCGCCAGCCGATGGCGACCAAGGTGAGAACCCGACCTCTCTTTTTCCTCCTTCTCTCGACCTAATCCCTCTCTCTCTCTCTGTTAAATGGGAGAAGTAAGTATAGGCTGTACAGATATTTTAGGAATTTTATATTATTATTAGTATTCTTATTATTATTAGTAATATTAATACAGTTATTATTATTATTATTATTAATTATTATTATTATCATTATTATTATTATTATCATTATCATTATTATTATTATTATTATTATTATCATGGGTTCATTAAAATCAATATTGATATTTTAATAAATATTAAACTATTTCTAAATGTAGAATTGTATTAATTATGTGTTTTTGATTTAAAAGCTAAGGTTTGATATAAAATCTATAGTTTGCCCTAATTTGTTTCTCCAAATATTCACCTTTAAGGTCTTTGACAGATAGAATATAGTTTTTGAGTATGAATAATATTTTAAAAATATTTATAAAGATATTTTGATTAATATAGTTTAATATTATAATAGTTTTCAAAATGTTAAATTTTTTTTTCTAAAATCTTCTGTAAATACTTTCTAATAAATTCCTAAAGGCATTTGACTAGAAAAATAGAATCTATAAATATCTTTCCCTTTTAGATTTGGTTGTTCTCAGTCATGACTAATCTTGCCTCCTTACTTCTGTAGGAGCCCTAGAGGGGGGTGAATAGGGTCAAGCTAACTAATCAAGCACTTAGCACAAGCTAATGGCAATTTAAAATATTAAGTGCAAGAGAAGAAGCAAAACAATACCGACACCCGATGTATCCTGGTATCCTCCCAAGAGGCAATCCAGTCCCGGAACTCTCTCCGGATTTAATCCACTATTTGATTAAAGTTACACACGAGTTTGGATCCGAAGAACTCGCCAACTTCTTACACGAGAGCTTTAATACGAAGGCCTCTCCGACTTCAACCGAGAGTTTGGATACAAAGACTCTCCAACTTCAACCGAGAGTTTGGATACGAAGACTCTCCAACTTCAACCTTTCATAATAGGTTATGATCTCCTTACAATAGGATGCAGATCTTACTTTTTAACTCAATAACTCTAACACAATTTGTGGATGGCAAATGAAAGCTTGTAGAGTTGTATGTGGATAAGCTTTGGTGGTTTAGGAATTTTTAGGCTCAAAGCATCAACCTTGAATGAAGGAGTTCAAGGCTATTTATAACCAAAGCAAAGGAAAGTGCAATAATGCAACTTTTACAGGCTGATGGATCATCCGCCAGATTTTCGCAGAAATCCGCCGAATCATCCGCCTGTATAGACCAACGGCTATAAATAGAGCCGTTGGGATCAATCATTCGTAAAATCCGACCGTTGGAATGCAAACGGTCATATGGCGGAAAATCCGTCGGAATTCTGCGGTTTTTTTCGGATAATCCGAACACTCACAGAAGGTATTCTGTGAGACCATTCGGATCTTCCGTCGGATTTCTGCGGAGATTCGCCGGATTATCCGCCAGGATTCCGAAGATTGTTCTGGGTTATTTTCTACCCTAGCTTTCGATTTTGCCATCTATTTTTGTGTTTACAATGATTTCTTCAATGCATATGTCCACATTGATCTTGCTTATTGCTTTTCTGTATGTACATGTTAGACGAGCAATGTAATATACATAGTAGCAAGTATGATAAGTTTAATGCACATTAGGACAATGCTGAGTTTAAGTAAAAGTGCTAAGGTGATAGCATAAATGTTAGTGATATCATAATGATTAAACTTAATTGAATGACCACAATCAAAAACATATTTTTGATTTTGGCAACCCGATTAAATTTAAGATAGATAAGCTCATATCACTAATATGTAAACCAATAGGCACATATCACCAAAGGTATAAGTATAAGTAGAAATGCTATAGCGATAGTATGAAGATTAGTGATAATGAAATGCTAAACTTAACATATTAACCATATTCAAAAACATGATACAATCATTGGGCCAACAACTTCTTCACAAATTTGGGCCCTTTCGCAACGACCAATGCTATGGACTACCCGGACTTGTCGGATCATTGTACCACACCGGACAACACACCAGGCAAGATACCTTGTCTTTACTGTTTAATTTCTTGCTCAATCGTGGTAGTACTTAAGTTAGTCGTACTACTGCGGGCCTGTGATTAGGACTAGAAATAAGGACCTAAGGACTATCTCCGTAGAGTGAATTTGCGTCATTGACTTCTATACTCGCCTTCAATTACTCTTATGCATCATGTTTGAATCATTCCATTCGTCTAATAGTTTCCTTTGTTTTCAGCTAATGGATTCACAGGACAGGAACAATGCTGCATGGAACACTCCACCAGTTGTTGGCAGATTTTTCACTTACGAGACTCCTCCGACACAGGGAGGCCAGCTTACTCACCAGGGTGGACCGGCTCAGCCACAGCACTCGAGGTTCTGCAGGGATGACATTCCGCCTCCACTACAGTTCCCTCCGTAGTCCTTGTCCCCAGCTTCTGAATCTTCAGATCTGGAAGCTTCACATATGCCAGACACCCCCACTCGAATGACATTTAAGTTGGGTCTGACTTTGAACCAGAGTTCATGAGGAGTTACGTCCGAAGTTGCATATGGCACTCTATTCAGAATGAAAGTGGCCGTTAATGCAGCTTCTCCCCAGTACATTTTGGAAGACCTGCAGTGAGCAGCATGGAATTCATCATTTCTGTTAATGTCCGGTTCTCCTCTCTGCTACTCCGTTGGATTGAGGAGAATATGGAGCAGTAGTCTCGCATATGATTCCATGTTCTTTGCAGAACGATGCGAATTCATGAGACCTGTACTCTCCACCTCGATCACTTCTCAGCCTCTTGAGTTGTTGTCCAGTCTGCCGTTCAGCCTCAGCTCTGAACTCTTTGAACTTTTCGAAAGCTTCGTCTTTGGACTTGAGCAAGTAGACGAACGCGTATTTTGAGAAGTCGTCGATGAAGGTTATGAAATACTTCATCCCGGCCTTCGTGGAGAAATGTTTGAAGTCACAGATATCGGAGTGCACCAACTCCAGAAGATCTGTGCTTCGATTGACCCGATGAAAGGGTTTTCCTTGTGATCTTCGTCTGAGCACACACTTCACACTTCTCCACCTTACCCCCACATTTGGAGATAAGTCCTAGACTAGACATTTTGTTGATTCTTTTACTATGAACATGTCCTAGTCTCTTATGCCACAACTCAAGAGAATAATCAGAAAATGCAACTACATTAATGTCATCAAACTGGTTGACAAGCTGAAGTTTAAACATTCCTTCGGTTTGATAAGCCTTTCCGAAGTATGTTCCTTTCTTGGACATAACCATCTGACCAGCGTTGATGTCCATCCTCAAGCCTGCGTTGCAGAGCAGGCTCCCAGAGATTAGGTTCTTGGCAATCGCAGGAACATGCTTCACTCCTTGAAGCGTCAGAGTGTTCCCAGAAGTGAGTTTCAGCTCCACAGTCCCAATCCCCAGTACTTCAGCTTGGGCCTGGTTCGCCATGACAACTTTCTCAGATTCGGCTGGTACGTGACGAACCATTCCTTGTCAGAACAGACATGGCAAGTCGCGCCAGTGTCTATCCACCAGTCAGAGTCAACCCCCACAGTTGTGACCTGTCCGATCATAGCAACAATGTTAGAAACCAATGAAACCTTATTAGGCTCACCTTTCTCTGATTGTTTAGGCTTAGATCTGCATTCACTCTTGTAGTGGCCTTTCTTGCCACAATTGTAACAAGTCACGTGGGACTTAGTCTTCTGTTGCTTGAATGAAGGACCCTTCACTTTCAGATTAGTGAAGTCCTTCTTCTTGGGATGAGAAGCCGCCTGCTTTCCCTTGGAATCTCTCGTCTGCACAAGATTGGCTTTAGCCAACTGTTTGGACAGAGTGTCCACCTTTTGTTGAGAACGCATCTCGTCCTCAACATGGATCTCTTGAAGTAGATCTCCCAAGCTAATGTCTAGCTTCTTTCTGTGCATCCTTGCAAAGAAGGTACTCCATCCAGCGGGAAGTTTTGAGACGATCCCTCCGACGACAAACTTGTCGGGAAGGGGCATCTCTTCGTCTTCCAGTTTCTGACGCAGCTTCAGAAATTCTTTCACCTGTGGTAGCATGGACTTTTCGTCCTCAAAGAGCAATTTGTGATATTTTTCAACCACAAATATTTTGCTCCTGTTCTTATCTTCTTCATACAGATTTTCCACAGACTCCCATATGTCTCTGGCAAGTTCCTTCTTTGAGTAGGATTCTGCCAGAGAGTCCTCCATAGCATTCAGGATGAGAAGCCTGCAGATGCTATTTTCCCTTCTCCACTTGGCCTGGAGTTTGGTAGCCGCGTTGATGGCGGCAGTAGATCCAGTGTCTGGAACAGAGGGTTCTTCCTCCAACAGAACATGATCAACGTCTTTCAGTTGAAGAGTTAGGTACACCTTTCTCTTCCAGACTTGATAGTGCTCTCCATCGAACTTTTCCAACTTGCAGAAGTCCGGTTGGAGGAGCGAAGCATTAATGTTTTCCATCTATACGGATCTTGCTTTGAGATTGTTATTCCCGGGGCTTGATCAAAGATGGAAAAACAGATGCAATCGAGATCTGAGATGTCACACAAAACTTTGTGATGATCAAACTCAAGATCTACGAATAAAACTAAATAGCCAAATTACAATATGAAGGAGAAAATAGCAAAGAGAAGATCTCTTGTTCTTCCTTGCAAACGTGTTGCAATTGGGACAGAACAAGTTACAATAATCTAGAGAGATGAGAAGAAGAACAATGCTGGGGTGTCAACACCGTTGCTCAAAGCAAGATTCGCCCCACACGATCTGCTTCCAGGAACCAGCAAGTTTGAAGAACTTGTGGAACGCTCGATGTCACCTCTGTTCTGACTCCTCGGATGGACTTGCAATGGCGCTAACTCCCTCTCTTTCTCTCCTTTCTGACTTGTATTTTTCGTAGTAGTCACAAAGGAGGCCAGAAGAGAGTATTTATAGAGAGAGGGTGGAAACCCTAACCGCCTCTTCAGTTATGGAAAGATTGAATCAAATTCCAAAGATAGCAACGAGATTTAATTCAAATCCCACGAAATTAATTCAAATCCCACAAAGATAGGATCTGAATAAATTCAAATTCCACAAAGATAGGATCTGATTTAATTACATTAATTCAGCCTTTCCATAACTGATTTGTAATCTGCACAGTCAGCGGATCCCTTCATACAGCAGCAGCAGCAGCCTGGCCGCATGAGCCGCATGGACCGCATGAGCCGCATGGACCGCATGTGCCGCATGAGCCGCATGGCCGTATGGCCGCATGAGCCGCATGAGGCCGCATATGACCGCATAAAGACCGCATGACTGCTGACGTGCTAAGTGCAAAGTGCGCCAACAAAACGCCACATTACGTCTCATGAGCCCGAGTCCGAGTCCGAGTCCGAGTCCGAGTCGCTAAGCCCCTTTGGGGCTTAGCTCCAAGTGGAAATAATCCAATAGAATGACAAAAGCATTAATGCTTAATCCTTGGAGCCTTATTCTTACCTCCTAGTAAAATCACCCACATGGTTCCCTCCTTAGGGTCACCACCCCATGTGCATCTCTCAACAACACACCCAAGTATATATGTTGAGATAACTCATGGTGCTTTTCCAATGTGGGACTATAATTTTACAAGGCATGTTGAGAGCAAGCTCTCTCCATGTAAATAAAGCACCAACAAATGGTAGATTATGCTAAAGCATAACTTATAAGACCACAATCTCCATAGCATTGCCATCATTACAAACATCTATTTCACAATTTATTATTAATTGTTCCTTCAAAAGTTTAAAGGATCAATTATAATATAACATAAATCACGCATTTAAAACGAATTCACTAGTTCAAAAACCAATTCATCAGAACAAGTTTGCAAAATTTATAGGATTGATGAAGTTTGCAAAAATATATGATCAATTACCAGGAAAAATAATACTAGCAAGATCACACGCTGAGTCTATAATTTTATGAACATATTAAGTATCATGTCAATAATAACAATCCTAGATTAAATATCATCTAAATGCAATTAGATAATTTATAAAACAAATGTATATTGCAGCATCAACATAACATATTCCATATACATGCACAAGTATGCATGTTTATAAGCATTTCTTTATACAAATCATCCCATATCAAGGAAGTGGAATTTAAGGATATATAGAGTATTTGTTATCAACACATAAAATTTAGTTACTTAGCTAGAATAGATCCACGACCGGCAAGTAAAATGCAACAATCATTTAATGAAAAGACAAATAACCATTCATGTGGACAACGAGATATACATCATATGAGAACTGTTCGATAATTCCAATGAACTGAAAACACCAATTTTGAGAAGAAAAATACATACTAAGACAAATGTACTGCTAGAGCTTTCTTGGTAACATGTCAGAACAATTATATATCTTAAATCTTGGATATACTAGTTTAGTCATGTAAATTGTTGAGAATAATTGAGCAACTTACATAATTTTTCTGTCACTAGCCGAATGCTAATTTTGAAGATCAATTAAACAAACATGTAATTCAACTCTTAGATTGTTAGAAATATTGCTTCTTAAAAATCTGTAAACAAAATAAATCAAATTAAAGTTACCGGCCTCCGGAGAAGTCGCGTACGAAGCACTGCCCTAAGAGTTGATTCGGGTCTATGTGCAGACTTGTTCTGAATTCTCCTAGTGGTAAAACCTTCGCTCTACCGGTATCCCGACGTCACACACAACTCAGGAAGATTGACCCTGACTTAGCTCTTGCCCAGAGCAGGAATTGGAATGGAAAGGAAAGAAGGAATACATGTTTGTGAAGGAGGAGAAGGAAATCACATGGTTACCCTTTTTTTCTTCTCAAGTATATCAATACTAACAATATGGATACATATATGGGCAACCCCTCTCCTACAATTCAATAAATTTTAATAGGAATTTATGGCTAGTCATGTAGTCATTAAGCACAAGCCCATAATATACCAATGAATACAAAATAAATTTGAAATGGTCAAAATTTAAACAAAAGAAAATGGTTGAAAGTATTGAATAGAAAATTGAATGATAGTGAAGAGAGGAAGAAGGAAGTTGATTTTTTCTCAATTATACAACATTTTTTACCTCAATGTACTCATTGAATCAAAATTTCTATATGTTTTTATGCTCCCAAAATTCATCTTTGGTATTTTTATGCAATCCTACTCGAAGTATACATTTAGTAATAAAATCCTCAACATAACATTAATCAACGTTATTCATTAATGACTTATCTACAAGTATCCCTATACAAATTTTTTGTTTGACGGAACCATAGAGTTGAGAAAGAAAAATCATAATTTTCTAGTTTGGATGTCAAAGAAAAGTCATTCATTGTCCTCCCCAAACACCGAAAAGAAAATGGATGAAAATTCCAATTTCCCAAAGAAGGGAAAATAACAAGGAATTGATTTCCCCTCCTTTCCTTTCCGTGAACCAAATTCCTCCCTAAATACTTGCACATTATATGTGCATATAAATTAATTAGTTCACTTTTCCATGAAGAACAATTGGAATTTGAATCTCCTCGGTATCAAGTGATTAAATGATACGGATTATACGGTTCACAGAATCATTAAGTTCAATTGTTGGACATCATTTTGAAGCATTCTTGCATGGATTATAGGGGTGAGCATTCGGTTAATTCGGTTCAAACCGTATCGAATAAGCGAAAATCGAATTGGACCGAAAACCGAATAATTAAAATCGAAACCGAACCGAATTGGCCCATAACCGAATCAAACTGAACCGAATTAAATCGGTTTGATTTTCGGTTTATTTGATTTTTCGGTTTATTTGCGCTTTTTTTGTTTATATATATAGTAACTAAATATATCTAAATTTATTTAGTATATACTTATAGTATATACATATTTTTTTAACATATATATATATATATATATATATATATATATATATATAGGGTAAAGTGCAAAAAACCCCCCGTTAAATATGTGCCTTTTACACTAAAAGACCTTTTAGAATTTTTTGTCAGTTTACCCCTCCTTAGATTATATATCCGCTCGATTAGGCCCCTCCAGCCAAATTTTAAAAAATTTATACCAAAAATATCCCTCCCCCCCCCCCCTCCGGCGGCGCCGGCGCCGGCGAGCCCCCAATTCCCCCATCGCCGGCGATCCCCCAGCCACCCCCGACCACCCCCTGCCGGCGATCCCCCAGCCCCCCTGACCCCCCCGATCCCCCCTCCTCGCCGGCGAGCCCCCAGCCCCACCCTCCTCGCCGGTGAGCGCTCCCCCGACCCACCCCCCTTCTCCTCCTTCGCCGGCCTCGACCCCCCCCTCCTCCTCCTTCGCCGCCCGACCCCCCCCCCCCCCCCCCCCCCCCCCCGCTCCCTCGTCGGCCCCGACCCCCCGCTCCTCGCCGGCCCCGCCCCCCCCGCTCCCTCGCCGGCCCCGACCCTCCCGCTCCCTCGCCGGCCCCGACCTCCCCCCTCCGCCTCCGCCGGCGAACACAGCCGAAGAAGGAGGGGGGGAGGGAGGGGTAAAATTGTCATTTGGGGCAAAATGAGCATATTTCATACTTTTGGAAATTTTAAGAGCATGGGGTCTTTTAGTACAAAAGGCACATATTTAACGAGGGATTTTTTGCACTTTACTCTCTCTCTCTCTCTCTCTCTCTCTATATATATATATATATATATATATATATATATATATAAACTAAAATTTCTTACTCGAGTTTCGGTTTTGGTCCGAAACCTAAATCCAAAACGAAACCGAAACCGAAACCGAATAAGAAAATTTAGCATTTTCAAAACCGAAATCGAACCGAATTTTTAAAAACGAACCGAATCACTTATTCGGTTCGGTTCGATTTTGGGTGTAAAACCGAATAATGCTCACCTAATGGATTATGAGCTATAAATGAATGCGTCGCTATTTCCACTTATTTTGGTAGGTAGGTCGGTAGGTACGTACCGCCAAACCTGATCTTATGTTCTGTGCGGTATCCTCGTTGAGCTTATCGATCTTGTCGTCAACTTTGATCTGAGGATTAATTATGGACCTGTCCAGAAAGAAGGGCTTCACTTCCTCCCTCACTTGCTCTGGCATCTTCGATAACCTCTCGTCTCTGTTCATATTCACCCAAGTGCTGCATGCATGCGCATCGATCAATGAAAGTGTGTGTGTGTGTATGGTGATGTGTGCACACTTGATGATTGATTGATTACGTAGTTTGTGTGTGACTATATATACGTCGTCGCTCTTGTAATTATTTTTTGAGTGTTGTAGTCTCGGATAGCCCAGTCTCTTCGCATACCGTTCTTTCCTGATGCTGCAACCCATGTGTCAATCTCAACACATCTCCCCTGCGCCACTCCATATACATATAACACACGCGTGACATTAATTCTTAGAGCACAAATTTCAAATTGTTTCTTTCACAGAGGAAAAAATGTTTAGGAGAAACTTAAGAGCATCAAGCATGCACAACCAAAAGAAAACACATGTACGTATGAACTAGTAGAAGCTATGTTCCTGAAACAACAAATACAGGGAGTGTGCATCTGAACCTTATGGAGGATAAATGCATAGTTTGGAGTATCGGACAATACCAATCCGATACAGTCCATACATATACAGTTTGACATATCCCAATATGATACGACCTATATCAACATGGGTCTCTTTTCCGGTCAATTCAACAAAAAGAATTGAACAAAAAGTCCAATAAGCAATGATGTAAAAGAAAAAACTTATCTATCGCAGTTAAACCAATCAGCAAAAGTGACTACTATTTCATTAAATTTCAAAACTACTAAGACACAACATAAAAAATACTTAAAATTATTATGACCAAAATATATATATCAAAAATTAAATTTTTTGTAATTTATTTATACTTTGCTTTCTGATACCAAAAATCCGATCACTCCATCCGAAAATGCTAATAATATTGCCGCATATGAATGATTCGATACAAATTCCATACTGATACTTTGGATAAATGTTGGTCATTTTGAACACATTCTGATCATGGCATATTAACAGAACATATAACATTACAATTTCCTAGTTAAACACAAAATGTTCATATGATTGTTGTTCTCGCGAGATCTTTGTACAAGGAACCATGGAACATTCGAACACAAATGCTCTCTCAAAAGAGGAGAAAAGAAGGGAAAAAAAGGTAAACTATTGTTGGCATTGGATTGGAGCTGCGCAGATAAGTAACCAAATTAATCACCACTTAGTAGATTATAAGAGAAGATCTACTCGTCTAGTTATCACATTTTATTTCACTTCAGTAGTCCAAGATGTTGCTATCTTTAAATTACAACCCTACCACCTCTAAAATGTTATAATCCTATCATTTTTTATTTAAATTATAGTCCAAGATGTTGTAGTCCATATCCTTAAATTAAGTGCTAAAAATATGTATATAATCTCTACAATGTCTTGTACTCTTGTTCATGACTGCTACAATTAATTATCTACTTTAATTTGTATCAGGCATTCAAAATTTCTCTATCCGATCAACTTTAAACTTTTGAGAATTTTTTTATCGCATTATAGTGACTAGTAATGTCGTCCAAATGCGTGCGAAAAAAATGTTAAAAAAGTTAAATATAAATTTATTATATTTTTTTTATCAAACTTAGATTTGAACTCAAGCAACAAAAGTACCTCATACCCTAACCACTTGAATTAGACTTTAATTGTAAATAAATGTTATTAGATAGTTAAATACTTAGTTACAGTTTTTAAAAAATAATTAGTAAATTTTTAGGTAGTTATATTATTATTTTTAAATTTATTTAAATGGTTGATGATATTATACGGTTAGACGGTTTATTTTTGAATCGTTTTGAAGTCCCTTTAGATATTAGAAGATGATAACGATAGGAGAAATTCTTAACTAGATATTTTGCAGTGAGAATATCGATATGGGAGTTGAAGAGCATGTATATATATACCCTACTGTACTTGTCAACTTGGATGTTGATGCGAGTCACGACCCATATGAGCTTTCTCAGGCTCATCGCGTGCGTTGCTCCGAACCCATCGCTGGCTAGACCAGAGCCCGTTACATGGTTCAAGGCTGTCTCCTTGATTGTGGAGTCGACCAACATATATATAAGTCATTGTTAGTCTCACTCATAACAGACTAGAGTTAACTTTTATTAATTATTGCAATATGTTAGTAGTACCTAGTGAATGATCCCTGTCATGTATGTGTTTCAAAATATAAGTTGTTCTATAAACTGGCAAACAAAAACAAAAATATGTCAAGTGCTACAAGACACTTGCTTACTGTTTTGAGAATAATACATTGGAAATTATTATGTGATTTCTTCTCTTTTCACATGAAATTGATAAAACATGTCGCAACAGATTTAAAATGTAGAATTTCCTGATAATAAAAGAATTACTTGTTATGAATACTACTTTAATCAATAAATCATAAATGTATATTTTGGCGAATGGTGTGGATTATCAATATGATGTATGGGAAGTTCATGCGTGACCATGACTACTACTTCTAAAATTAGAGCATCTCCAACCCTATTGTCTTGTTAACTGTTGTGAGTCTTAGGTGGCTCCGATGTGGCATGAGCCACAAGACAATGTCTTGTTTATGTGGCAAAATTATATCTCAAAAGACAATAAGATAGAAAAACTCTCTCCAATGCAAAAGTATTGAGGAGACAATAAAAAGTATTTTTTCCAACTTCCAAGGCAACTTCTCCACTTCTTCAACTTTTTTATAAATATTTCTATTCATAATTGATGATGTGGAGACAAAGCCATTGTGAAGTGCATTGTCTAGATCTAGACAACCAACTTCACATTCTCCTTGCCATGTCATTGTCATGTCAACTTCATGTTTTATTCTACATTTGCATTGGAGAAGAATTTTTGGAATGAAAGTTTGTCATTCCTATGTGACAACCATTTTTTCTAAACTCACAATAGGTTGGAGATGCTCTTAAAATCGAGAAATTCGTTTGCGCATGTACATCTTTGTTGAAGACAAAAGTAAACAATAGTGAAACATAAGTCGTACAGCAAGAAGAAAAATATAAATTTATAATCAAGCTAATTGAAAGCAAGTTAATAAGGATTAATAAGCTTTTAAGTAAACGAAGACATGTTGTGGCCGTGCTGGAGTGGTTATCGGGCATGACTAGAAATCATGTGGGCTTTGCCCGCGCAGGTTCGAATCCTGCCAACCACGATAGAGCATTAATTTCTATTTAACCATAGAATTTGTGGAACAAAGGCTTCAAACGTTAATTCTACTATTTTTTTCTTTTTCTATTTAACCATAGAATTTGTGGAACAAAGGCTTCAAACGTTAATACTACTATTTTTTTTTCTTTTTAACAGTTACATGGGTGGGAAGAGAACTAGACTCGGTTAAATGTGACATCGACCAATTCGTCTTTTTTTCCAACTTTAAGGTTCCTCTAACTTTTCAATCTGTGTTTGATTGGGCTTTTTTTCCATGGAAAATATTTCCATCACAAATTTTCCACCAATTGTAGTGTTTGATAGCTTATATTTTTCATGGAATTATTTTCCAAAAGACTCTCATTTTCCATATTTTCATCTAAAATGGTGGAAAATGAAACTTGTCCAACCCATAGGAAAATATCATTTTCAATGAAAAATAACTATTTTTCGTGGAAAATAATGGCAATCAAACACCCAAATTAAGTTTTCCATAGAAATTTTTTAAAATCTCATGGAATTTTTTTTCTAGAAAAATAATTCCATGAAATTAATTTCTTTTTCACATATTTTCAACCTTGCAATCAAACGCACCCGAATTCATAGAATTAGTCCTGGTGTTGACGCAACATTTTGTCTAGGGCTTTGGCATTTGGCAAGGGAAACAATGTCATCAATATGATCTTATTTTTACTGACATGTAGTCTATACCATTGACCCTAATAAACAAGGACGAAACCAAAAACTCTGAGAAAGGATGGAATGGAGTGGAATAAGATACACGCCTCCTTTGGTTCACGGATTTAAGAAATCCAGAAAGAAAACTTGTTCCTTTCCTTTGTTTGGTAGTCACAAATTTGAAAACACTTTCTTGACAGGGAGAAAATATGAGAAAAAATGGTTCCTCTCATGACCCATGTAATTCATTTTCCCTCCTCCTTTCCCAACATTAATTACCAAACATTATGACAAAAGTAGCCTTAATTTATTACCTATTTTACCAATTAACTCTTCATTATAATTATGTTGACATTGGATATTGTTGGAACAATGATATATTTTTTCTTTCCTTTCCTACACCAACCAAACATAGGAAAGAAAATTTGATAGGAATTCTACTTTCCCATTCCTATGGAAAATACATGGGAATTGATTTTCTTTCCGTGAACCAAACGAGGCTAGATGTAGGCTGACTCATATAATAAAATAAAACTATTTCGAAGGGGGTTTTAGATTTTACTTTTCCACAACAATAAAAATATGAAGCCTCTTCTATTTTTCAATCCTATCTAGGGGTGAGCATTCGGTTTATTCGGTTCAAACCGAACCGAATAACCGAAAACCGAATTGGACCGAAAACCGAATAAGCAAAACCGAAACCGAACCGAATTGATCCATAACCGAATCAAACCAAACCGAATTAAATCGGTTCGGTTTTCGGTTTATTCGGTTTATCTAATTTTTCGGTTTATTTGCACTTTTTTTGTTAATATATATAGTAACTAAATATACCTGAATTTATTTAGTATATACCTATAGTATATACATATGTATATTCGGTATATACTAATATATATTAATACATGTGTGTGTATATATAGTATATACATACATATATAGTAACTAATTTTTCTGATTCGGTTTTCGGTTTTGGACCGAAACCGAAATCCAAAACCGAAACCGAAACCGAATAAAAAAATTTAGTATTTTCAAAACCGAAACCGAACCGAATTTTTTTTAAACCGAACCGAATCTCTTATGCGGTTCGGTTCGGTTCGATTTTCGGTCCAAAACCGAATAATGCTCACCCCTAATTCTATCCATTCACAATCCTCTAAAACTTAACCAAACACTTCCTAAGTATTCAAACCTAACTCATTACATAACAACTCATTTTTTTTGGTCCTCCTAACATTAATAAGTTGTTGATGCTAATATCAGTAATCAAGTTTGAAACCTTGAATACCTTATATACTAGTAAATGTACGTACTTTGCACGTATAATAACTTATAATAAAAATATCCAATTATAAGCAAATATTTTTCTAACTCATGTGGTTAAGATGTGAGGTATTTGTTTTGTTTGTTGAATTCGATTTTCCATGTTGACAAATTTATTTTTTTTCCAACAAATTTTTAATTAATTATTTATTAAAAAAATGGACTATGACATAATTACGGTTTAGACGGCTCACTTTTGAACCGTTTTGGTCCCAACAACTGATGAATTTGAGATCTTCTATCCGTTCAAAAATGTCAGGTAGTAGGTGTTTTCCATAAATAAATTCCTTTATTTATTGTGTATCTGGGAAAATTACAACTGTGGGAATCTGATCTAGAAGACGATCACTTTATCCCTTGGACTATGCGAAGAAGAAAAGCTCTCAAAATTTTGACAGTAGATAACTATGTATCTGTCCAATGAATGAGAAAAAGAACTCTATTTATAGAGTCAAAATAATAACTGAAAAGATAACTGTCTTCACAGCCTGTGCTTAGTTGAAAATCACGCAGGATTTAACATACGCAAGGTTGTGAGCAGTTACTGGACGTGGCCTGTAACTGTTGGACACATAGCAATCATGCATGAGTCGTGTGCAAGTTACAGGACACACAGGCGAGAGATCAGTGCATGGCTGCCACGTACTCCAATTTGATGAAATCCACGCAGACTTGTTGAAGACGAAATCCACGCAGACTCAGGGTAGAAAGCTTCAAAATCCACGCAAACTTGGGGCAAGAAGCTTCAGAATCCACGCAGACTTGGTGAAGACGATATCCACGCAGACTCGGGTAGAAAGCTTCAAAATCCACGCAAACTTGGGGCAAGAAGCTTCAGAATCCACGCAGACTTGATGAAGAAAACTTCAGAATTCACGCAGACTTGAGGAAGAAAACTTCAGAATCCACGCAGATTTGAGTGAAACTCAAAATACACGCAGACTTGGGATAGAACTGCCAGCTGTCTTGATTCAGCGTGTCTCGACTGACACAAAATCTCTGGCAGTGATTGCTTTTGTCAGTCACATTAAATGACAAGAAGCTCTTTTGGTACGCCAACTTGACGAAGGTTGAGTCTTGCTGAAGAAGATTTCGAAAATCACGCAATCGACGGCTGTGATCTCTCGAATTCTGTACATACGTGACATACGAAGAGACATTCTTCGACTGTTGTGCTGTTAGTCATAATTACTCTCTGACAAATGATGAGCTGTCTCTCCAGCGTAATTTGTAAATATTGTCCTGATCAACTGAGCGTGACTTTTGACTCTGTCCTGATCAACTCAGCGTGACTGTCATTTTTAAAGGCCTACAAGACCCCCTTCAAAGTTTTCGAAAAATTGAAAAGACTTCAAAATTTTCGAAATACTTTGAAAATAAGATGATAAATAAAATCAGTCACGCTGAGATGACTTTAAAGAGATATTTATTCCTGAATGATTGGACTGTTGGGATTCTGTGCAGTTAAGATCCCGTATCAATCTCCTAAATCGAGGCAAATCATGATGGGCCGTTTGGAATTCTTCATAAGCCTATAAATAAGCCATAGATTACTTCTTTCTTTCTTTACTTGCATTTGAAAGAGAGAACCCACAGAAGAGAACTTCATCTTCTCCGACGAACTCCTTCCTCTCCGACTTCTTCTTCTACTTTTTTAGCAGCAATGGCTCCCAAAAAAGCTGATGCTCAGGCCAAGGGGAAAGCCCCTGCGACTTCGTCGCGTACCACAACTGATAGACTTCCTCGACAAGAAGTCCCGCAAGCTCCTATGCATCGTAAGTGATGGGAGAACACGAACTGTCGAAGACGATGAAGATGAACTCCACATAGAATTTTTTATGATCTTATGATATTAAACTTCAAAAATATATCCCCCTCCTTAGGGCAAAGGATATTTAATAAAGTATGCCCCTTCTTTAGGGTCGGCCATACTTCACATCTTCGTGTTTACAAAGCTCTGTGTTTCACGCAAAGGAGTATGGTTCTCATGATTCTGCGTGACTTTTCACGTTGGCAGAAATGTCCATGTTGAAATAGTCACGCAGCTTTCAGGATGACGCTGCGTGATTTTTCACATGTTGACGGAGATGTCAATGTTGAATTATTCACGCAGTCTTCGAGAGTCATCTTCTGGATAGATTAGTCTTTGATCTGTCATCGGTGTTTTTTTTGTCATTTTTACTTAAATGTGATTCTGGCAATGAAGCGTGACTTTCTTCTTAATCTGTCCGGACTTTGCGTGAATTAATCATCCGCGTGAATAAATCACTCAGCATGTCATGGTGGTATATCCATATAGAGTCTGCGTGATTTTTTTCTGAAATTTCTTTCAAATACTGTAATACACGCATAGACATAGATATATCTGACTTTGTCTTCTGTCATTTCCTGTAGTGAACATCCGAAGCGAAGAAGCAGATTTTGAAGGGTGCTTGAGTATCTCATTTAAGCATGATCTATCTCATATAACATTCCCTCAATTTGATCTTCCTGAAGCAAGACTATCACTGTTGGCCAATCAAGACCACACAACTTTACTCTGCTTGATGAATGGACAACCTTTCCAGAGTCTGGATCTGGTATCCCATAAGAAACCAGCATTCTTGTTCGGAGATGCTATAGCACAAAAATCTCAGCCGAAGGGCATCAGGGAGAAGGTGTGTTTCTGCTTTGAGGGGGATGTGAAACAACCCATGTACTGGCCAAAGGTTTCCCGGGGCTTATCAATCATGAGACTTATGCATGCTAGCTACCCGAGAAAGATGTCCTGGTATTTGACAGAATACCAGCAGGCGAAGGCAAGCCGTATTATTTACAGGAAGGAGGGATTTTTCAGTGCCCCGGAGGATCATGTATCAGTGTTTCGGGGTTTGAAGCCTGGATGCATACCGCCTGAAGATTCAGCCATATTGATGCCATTCAGGATGCCCATTTTCATAAATGAATTCATGTCTAACAAGAATGCATTCTATCCCACCGACTCGACGCCGAGGATGAACGGCCTAATGAATCAGGAGAATGTAAGATGGAAGACTTTGGTCAACTGGGCTTTGGAGAATTTTGCGACTGAGCTGAAGAAGATAAATCTCTATGATGCCGTCGTCAATTCATCCTACGGCTTCAAGTCCAACCCCTTCCTATTCCTGGCTTTGGTTGAGAGATACAATCACAGGACGGGGACCTTTATGACTCCGAAAGGAGAGATGGGCTTCGTCCTTCATGAGATGGAATACATCTCACACCTGCCTTCAGACTTGATGAAGAAAACTTCAGAATCCACGCAGACTTGAGGAAGAAAACTTCAGAATCCACGCAGATTTGAGTAAAAACTCAAAATACACGCAGACTTGGGATAGAACTGCCAGCTGTCTTGATTCAGCGTGCCTCGACTGACACAAAATCTCTGGCAGTGATTGTTTTTGTCAGTCACATTAAATGACAAGAAGCTCTTTTGGTACGCCAACTTGACGAAGGTTGAGTCTTGCTGAATTCTGAAGCTTCTTGCCCCAAGTTTGCGTGGATTTTGAAGCTTTCTACCCCGAGTCTGCGTGGATATCGTCTTCACCAAGTCTGCGTGGATTCTGAAGCTTCTTGCCCCAAGTTTGCGTGGATTTTGAAGCTTTCTACCCCGAGTCTGCGTGGATTTCGTCTTCAACAAGTCTGCGTGGATTTCATCAAATTGGAGTACGTGGCAGCCATGCCACTGATCTCTCGCCTGCGTGTCCTGTAACTTGCACACGACTCATGCATGATTGCCATGTGTCCAACAGTTACAGGCCACGTCCAGTAACTGCTCACAACCTTGCGTATGTTAAATCCTGCGTGATTTTCAACTAAGCACAGGCTGTGAAGACAGTTATCTTTTCAGTTATTATTTTTGACTCTATAAATAGAGTTCTTTTTCTCATTCATTGGACAGATACATAGTTATCTACTGTCAAAATTTGAGAGCTTTTCTTCTTCGCATAGTCCAAGGAATAAAGTGATCGTCTTCTAGATCAGATTCCCACAGTTGTAATTTTTCCAGATACACAATAAATAAAGGAATTTATTTATGGAAAACAGTAGGGGCTAGTATAAGGCTTATATATAACACCGAATATCTTTTGGATTACAATTCCTTGGTGTTTCCCTTTCATTTGGAAAATTATAATTTTTATCGATTTTCTTTTTCGGCGTTTGAAAATGCCAAAAAAATTGGAAGGAAAAGTGAATACTTAAAGGTAAGAAAGTCCTTGCTTGGATGGATGGAATCATTTTTTTTTTCCGTAATTTTATTTCCATTGAAAATCACTATGAAATTACTCTTCTTTCCTCTTCAATTCCCTTCGCACCCATATATGAAAAATAATAACTTTCTTTTTCCATTGCATGAACCAAACGAGTCCTTAGAGTAATATGTTAATAGTACCCAGTGAATGATCCGTATCATGCATGTGATTCAAATTATAAGTTCTTATATGAACTGTCAAATAAAAGGAACATGCTCAGTGCCACAAGACACTCTTTTTAATTTGGAAATAGTTCATCGCTACAATTTTTATAAAATTATTAATTTATGTGATTTCTTCTCGCATGAAATTGAGAAAATGCATGCATGTCACCAACAGATGTAAAATGTAGAATTTTCCTGATGGTACAAGAATTAGTTGTTATGAAAACTGCTTTAATCAATAAATCATAAATGTATATTTTGGTGAATGGTGTGGATTATCAATATGTATATTGGAAACAGAAAGTCTATTTTGACCGTCCGCAGGACTGGTCCGCACCTGCATGGTAGCCAGCCATCGCCCCCCCCTCCCTCTAACACGGGCCCACCTCGGATCGGGGCAGGGCCAGCCCTGGCTCAGGGTGGCCAGGGCGACCGTCCAGGGGCCCATGAAATTTGGGGGCCCAAAAAAATTAATCTAAATATATATATATTAGTAATCTTGTATCGAAAATAGAATTAATATGTAACATGACCTTCCTTTATCATAAAACAATTGTGGTGTATTGTTAGTATGATAAACTGGCACACTAGAGGTCCTAGGTTCAATTTTTGGCTGTAACATTTTTAAAATTTTACTTTTAGTTAATTTTTTTAATATATATTATACATGGGCTCCATTTTAAAAATTTGTCTAGGGTCCCAATGAACTCAGGGCCGATCCTGAACCGAAGGGCCAAATGCCGACGCATCGTATGGTCACGAGCCATCGCGGGCCAGTCCTGTGGCGGCCCAAATAGCAGCTCCGTATTGGAAATTCATGCATGACCATGACTACTACTTAAGATTCAAACCGAGAAATTCGTTTGCGCATGCATGTACATCTTTGTTGAAGACAAAAACCTTGGTGAAACACATGTAAGCCATACAGAAATAGGACATAATATAAAAGGCTTAATTGTACTTTGATACCCTCAACTATTTCTGTTTTTCAACTTGATACCCTAAACTTTTTTTTGTAACAAGTTGATACCCGAAAAAAATTTGGACGAAAATACCCATGGTCAAACTTGAAAATTACCGCCCACCCTCCCACTCCCCTTCCCGCTACCGGCCACCCCCCCTCTCCCTCCCGCTTCCGGCCGCCTCCCCCCCTTCCGCTTCCGTCCTCTCCCTTCTCCTCCCCCCCCCGCCCCGCCCCGCTCCGGCCACCCGTCCCCGCCTCTCTCCCTAGGGCACGTCAGCGTGGGAGGAGGGGGAGGGGGGGCTGGGGGAGGGTGGACGGAAGCGGGAGGGGGGGGGGGGGGGGAGGCGGCCGGAAGCAGGAGGAGGGGGGGGAGGCGGCCGGAAGCGGGAGGGGGGGTGGCCGGAAGCAGGAGAGGGGGGTGGCCGGAGGGAGGGGGGGGCGAGGCGGGAGGGAGGGAGGGGGGACTGGGGCTGTGCAGGAGGAGGGGGTGGCTGGAGTGGGGGAGGGGGGGGGGGGGGGGGGGGGGAGAGGGGAGAAGGGGAGGGGGAAGAGATAAGGGTATTTTCGGAATTTTTAAATTTTAGGTATGAAGTTGAAAAAAAATAATAGTTGAGGTATAAGTTGTTGAGTAAAAAGTTTAGGGTATGAAGTTGAAAAACCGGAATAGTTGAGGGTATCAAAGTACAATTAAGCCAATATAAAATTCTAATCAAGCTAAATGAAAGAAGAAGCAGCCTATAAATTAAAATAAGAACATGTTGTGGTCGTGCCGGAGTGGTTATCGGGCATGACTAGAAATCATGTGGGCTTTGCCCGCGCAGGTTCGAATCCTGCCGACCACGATAGATCAGTTTTCTTTTAATTTAACACATAAAATTTGTGGAACAAAGGCTTCAAACATTCTACTCTTTTTTCTGTCTTCATTCTTGAAGTTGCAACTTCCAAGCATTTCACTCCATTGCTCTTGTCATTTAGTAAGAAAAGAAGTATTTTATATTAACAGTTAGTTACATGGGTGGGAAGAGAACTAGATTCGGTTAGATGTGACATTGACCAATTCTGTATTTTGGTTAAGGTTAGGGCCTATTTGGTAATATAGATTTGGAATTGGAATTCAACTTCCGGCTAGAAGTGCCTCCAAATCCATTACTTTCATTGTTTGATTGGGGAAAGAAATTCATGGAAAGGCAAACAAAAAAACTAAATTGCAGTTTTTGTCCCCCTGTTGTCCCCTCCCAAATCCATTGTTCCAGTTTCCATTTATTTTCTAGGATGTGGAAGGAACGGCTGTAGAATTGAAAAAAAAATTGAATTTTTTTTTTCTATCCTTCCAGTTCCTGTCCGCATGTAGCGGTCGACCGCCTTCTTGACAATGTCCGACTCATCCTCCGTCGAGGCGACTGTAGCGGTCGACACCGAGTCCGATCGCCGTCGAGGCGGCCACACCTAAAAAATAACTCAGTTGACTGTCACAAAGGCCTCTTCTAATATTTGTGTATTCAAATTCTGGCCACATAGTTCTCTCTCGTGCTTAGTATACATAAAAAAAGAATTTAATCCGGATGGATCTTCTTAGTTGTCATAGCCACAGTCATATGGGTGGGCCTTCTTATTTATGTAAGCCCTCTTAAACTTTAAATTCAAGACTTTCTAGTTGGATTTATATACACTACAATTTTGGACCTGAGGCAACTGCCTCATAGGTCTCATATTTAGTCCGGACCTGCTGTCAAATAAAGGAACTTGTTCAGTGCCACAAGACACTCTTTTTAATTCGAAAATAGTACATCATAAACAATTTTTATAAATTTATTAATTTATGTGATTTCTTTCTTGCATGAAATTAAGAAAATGCATGCATGTCGCCAACAGCTGTCAAACGTAGAATTTCCTGATGGTATAAAAATTACTTGTTATAAAAATTGCTTTAATCAATAAATCATAAATGTATATTTTGGTGAATGTTGTGGATTTCAATATGTATATTGGAAATTCATGTATGACCATGACTACTACTTAAGATTCAAATCGAGAAATTCGTTTGCGCATGCATGTACATCTTTGTTGAAGACAAAAAGTTGGTGAAACACATGTAAAGCCGTAGAGAAAGGAGACATAATATAAATTTCTAATCAAGCTAAATGAAAGAGGAAATTGGTAATAAATTAAAATAAGAACATGTAATTGTGGTCGTGCCGGAGTGGTTATCGGGCATGACTAGAAATCATGTAGGCTTTGCCCGCGCAGGATCGAATCCTGCCGACCACGATTGAGCGCTATTTTTATGCAACTTGATTCTTTTTTTTTTTTTCTTTTCTTGTTATGGTTATTTAGTTACATGGGTGAGAAGAGAACTAAACTCGGTTAGATGTGACATCGACCAATTCTGTATTTTGGTACAAACAAATAAACAAAAAATTTGGAACAAATTTTGGTTCTGGTTATGGTTATTTAGCTCTTCTTTTTTCTTTTTTTTGTTCCAACTTTAAGTTTCCTCTAACTTTTCAACTTCATAAAATTAGTCCTTGCGTTGACACAACATTTTGTCTATGACTTTTTGCATTTGGCAAGGGAAACCAGGTCATTGATATGAATCTTATTTTTGCTGACATGTAGTCTATGCCATTGACCCTAACAAACAAGGACGAAACAAAAAAAAAATGAATTTTGATGGATTAGAGTGAAATATGATGGAGTAGGTGTGGACCGACTCATATAACAAAATAAAAACTAAAAATTGCTGAGAAACCCAATTTCGAGATTGGTTTGTATGAAAAATTCATCCGCAGTATGGATTTTATGAAATGTCCAGAATTATATATTTTCACGTTAAATATTGTAAGATTTTCTTTAGATGCTCTGTATTTATAAAATTGTCATCTTTATAATACCATAACTACCCTTCGCACAAACTCAGATTTGGATTGCGATTTTCGTCTTCTTCTTCTTCTTCACGAGAGATCTGAATTCCATTGCTCTCATCTTCAGCAGAGATCGCAAAGATCATTCGTAGTTCACTGTGCTTTTCTTCAGTCGAACTCCGATCATGGCTCATCATCATCATCATCATCGTCGTGGAGAGATTTGAAGTTTTCCAACGATTAGGTCAATTGTGGAGAGAAGATCTTCTTCTTCTTTTCCATAAGAGTTAGCATCGTTTTGAAAGAAGAACGAAAACTCTTGAATTTTTGTTCCTGACAAATTTTTTTCCACAAAAAAAACAAAAAAAAATAGGTTTTAGGTTTCTGTCGACTGTTCTCCATCATTTTCTGTGATGGAGAATGGCCATTCTCCGTGTCAAAATGACGGAGAATGACCATTCTCCGTGTTAAAATGACGGAGAATGGTCATTCTCCGTGTTAAAACTACGGAGAATGGCCATTCTCCGTGTTAAAACTACGGAGAATGGCCATTCTCCGTGTTAAAATGACAGAGAATGGCTCCGTGATAAAATGACTGAGAATGGCCATTTTTCGTCATTTTAACACGGAGAATGGCCATTCTCCGTGTTAAAATGACGGAGAATGGTCATTCTTCTTGTTAAATTGACGGAGAATGGTCATTCTTTGTCAATTTTGACACGGAGAATGACCATAAAAGCCTGAAGTATGTCTTTACTCAGAAGGAGCTGAACATGAGGCATCGCAGATGGTTGGAACTCATGAAGGATTTCGACATTAATCTGCAATACCATCCTGGGAAGGCGAATGTGGTAGCAGATGCTCTTAGTCGATATCCTGTAGCTATGTTCCTTACTATGGACCGGTATCTTCTAGAGGATCTTGAGAGTCTGGGGATCGAGATTGTTCTTCCAGGAGTTCGAGGGCAGCTGATGCACATGCAGATACAGTCAGGACTGTTAGAGAAGATCAAGGAGGCCCAGTTTCTAGATGAGGAACTCCGATGTCTCAGAGGTCAGGCAGAGGCAGGATTGCTTGACGATTTCACTATTGCAGAGGATGGATCCCTGAGGCACGGAAACCAGTTGTGTGTGCCTAAGGATTTGCGGGAGGAGGTTATGCAGGAGGCCCACCAGTCGCAGTATTCTATTCATCCTGGATCTACCAAGATGTAAAAGGATCTGCGGGAGTATGTTTGGTGGTATGGGATGAAACGAGAGGTTGCCAGATTCATTTCTAGATGCCTTGTGTGCCAGCAAGTCAAAGCGGAGCGCCAGAGACCAGCGGAATTACTCCAGCCTTTACCTATTCCGGAATAGAAGTGGGAACACATAATCATGGACTTTGTCTCTGGTTTACCGCGTACGCCCGGTGGCAAGTATGTTATTTGGGTTATCGTGGACAGATTGACGAAATCCGCTTACTTCATTCCGTTCAAGGTAGGACTGTCGACTGAGAAGCTTGCAGACCTCTACATGCGGCAGATTGTACGGATTCACGGAGTGCCAGTGAGTATCATCTCAGACAGGGACAGCCGCTTCACATCACATTTCTGGAGAAGTGTTCAGCACCGCCTATCATCCACAGACAGACGGACAGTCCGAAAGGACCATTCAGACACTGGAGGACATGCTGCGAGTTTGCACGCTTGACTTCGACGGATCGTGGGAGGATCACTTGCATCTTGTAGAGTTTACCTATAACAACAGTTATCAGGCTAGCATCGAGATGACACCGTTTGAGGCACTATATGGACGAAGATGCCGTACACCTCTACCTTGGGATGACGTTGGCGAGAGGACTTTGCTTGGGCCAGAGATGGTGGTAAACTTAGCCGAGAAGGTCAGACTGATTAGAGAGCGTCTCAGAGTTGCACAGGATCGGCAGAAGCACTGGGCGGACAACAGCAGACGGCCACTGGAGTTTACAGTTGGAGATAGGGTGTTCCTGAAGATCTCGCCGACCAGAGGCATCATTCGTTTCGGCATAGGTGGTGTCACGCCCCGATTCCGTCGAATCGATAGTCGTCCCCCGGGCGTGA
The DNA here is from genome assembly GCA_029216955.1 of Iris pallida. Lineage (NCBI taxonomy): Eukaryota > Viridiplantae > Streptophyta > Magnoliopsida > Asparagales > Iridaceae > Iris > Iris pallida. The sequence continues at coordinate 46,097 of JANAVB010044490.1, read as the reverse complement.
TGCCGTACGAACCTAATTTGCGATCGCACAAGGCCTAGTCATAAGGTAATCCGAGACACGAGATCTAAGAGAGTACGCAGGTAAATTGATACACACAATGAGTAAAGAAAACTTGATCTTTATTGATAATGAACATCTTTTACAGACTCCGATACAAGACTCATTGCCGCACGGGCTACAACATGACTCGATTATAAAAGAGTGCCGATGAGATAGCCGTTCCATACATTGCACACATTCCTCAATATACACAAGTACTCCATTGACCTGGATGGGAGGGACGCTGAGTCATTTGTCTTGGACGGTCGAGAGCCTTCAAAAGTGGAGTCGCAGAGTAAGTCTTCGACGTACGGCCGAAGCTTCAAAAGTCACGAACGCCGCCGAGCTAGCTGGCGCGTCCTTCCTGGTTCGCTGGACCTGCAAAGAGCGAGGATCAGCATAAAACACATGTACTGGCGAATGGCTAATTAAATCCAAGCTCTGCATTTGATTCAAGAAGTTTCGTAAACATGTTAGCTAGCTAATTCAATGATCTTTCTAACCATCCTGTTCGATTTGCATGTTAACATGTTTTGAGGCAAGCATATGAAATTGTGTAACATTAAGCAACTATCATATTCATCCCGTGCCACGTGCATTTGTTAAGCAGAGAGAAGGGTGTGAAGGCCACTGGCAATTTCAAGCCATCGCGGACATATAGCTGAGTTAGACGGTGACCCTTTCGCGTCGGGTAGCGGGCCCTGTGCGAAAGTTCCCGCATAACTCGCGCCGATGAAGGGCTGGCGCTTGCTATACACTCGTTCCTCCTGGGCCGAATCGGTCCCTTGGCCTAGGTAACCGTTCGAGGAAACTACACCTTGTCGACAAGTTGTCCAATGACCATTTTCTTTGGAACTTAGTTGATTTTACTCATTTATTCGTATCGTTGCGATAAGCGTTAATTGATTCATTCATTGGTTTGGCATAGACCAAGTATAATTGCATAGGGAAGCATGTTTCCATTTCCAAAACCGGCAGTTCGTTAACAAGTGTTTCGTGAACTATCGTGCCACGATTTTATTGATTCAACACTATTATGACAAGCATTTATTTTACTTCATATATTGAGTTTTGAAGTAGAGGGACGGGACGAAGGAGGTCAGCCACTCGCCTTGAGTTTACTTCGGTGAGAGGACTTGTTGGTCGCGCTAGACGTCGCCTACGCGATTACCTAAAATCGCACAAGCAACCCATTAGAACACTGCATTATTCAAGAAGTTCGAAAGGAAATGCGAGTTCGAAATGCAAGCCATGAAAACCATCGAAAACATTCCCGAAAGCGCATTCAGAAAATAAAGCCAAAACCAACGCAAGCGGCGTGAAAAGCAGAGCAACGGGAGGTCTCTCCCGACTCAGCCGCAGAGTCAATCCTCGAGGCGCAACCCGCTGAATATGGGACTTGGTTCCGAAGAAGACATTCCATAACGAGGAATGGATCTTAATTCAACCGTTCCCGTTCGATCGACTCGGTCGATCCCGACCTATCGGTCCCGACCGAATCGATAGCGACAGTGTTCCTTTCTCGCGCACCCCATGGACAGAGTACAGGGCACGATGTAGGGACGGGGCACTACACCATAACCAACTAAGAAAAAGTTTCGTCCTCGAAACTTAAAATAGAACCTACCTCTACGAAAACAACGAAGGGAACTTCTCCTTCATTTCTGACTCAAGCTCCCACGTCGACTCCTCGACTGAATAGTTTCTCCAGAGGACGCGAACGAGGGGAATAGCACGGTTGCGGAGAAGTTTATCCTTGTGCTCGAAGATTTGCACCGTCTCTTCGATATATGACAAGTCCGTCTTCAGGTCCAGCTTACCCAAATCCACAACATGGCTCGGATCATGCACGTACTTCCTTAATTGCGATACGTGGAAGACGTCATGTACCTCTGACAACGCAGGCGGCAAGGCAATTTGGTAAGCTACCGGGGCGACTCGCTTCAATATTTCGAACGGGCCAACAAATCTTGGGCTCAATTTCCCCTTCGTACCGAACCTGGAAACTCCACGCATAGGCATCACCTTCAGGAATACATGGTCGCCTTCCGAGAACTCGAGGGGGCGTCGGTGCGTGTCGGTATAGCTTTTCTGTCGGCTTTGTGCTATCTTCAATCTTTCTCGTATCAACTTGACCTTCTGTACAGTCTGCTCCACCAGCTCCGGACCAAGTATCTGCCGTTCCCCGACATCATCCCAGCAAATGGGCGATCTACACTTTCGGCCGTACAAAGCTTCATACGGCGCCATTTGGATGCTGGACTGATAGCTGTTGTTGTATGCAAACTCGGCCAGCGGTAGATGGACGTCCCAACTTGACTTTAAGTCGATCGCACAGAGTCGTAACATGTCTTCGAGAATTTGGTTCACCCGCTCTGTTTGGCCGTCAGTCTGAGGATGATAAGCTGAGCTGAACTTCAACTTAGTCCCCAATGCTGAATGTAGACTACTCCAGAAGCACGCTACGAACCGTCCATCCCGATCAGAGACGATAGAAACTGGGACCCCGTGCAGCCGAACTATTTCATCAAGGTATATCTGAGCAAGGCTGTCACGCCCCAGAACCAGAATACTAGAGAGCGGGGGAATGACTCAGCCAGCTACGTATTACGGGTAGATGAATACCGTATAATACGATCAATACTGTCTAACCAGACGAGGGGGTGCATACTACATAAAGTCTTACTACGGTCATTACACATCTATTGTCTCAATCATTCGAATAAGAAACAGAAATAGAGAACATGTAAGATAAAGCAGTAAGGCGTCCCAAACGCTCTGTCAAAATGTTCTTGATATCTGGCTTTACAAAACATAGCCAGATTGATGTAGCAAAAGTATACACAATTGTTATCAGCTGCAGCATGACTTTAATTACAATTATGTAAAAGTAAGTACAAGACAATCCGACTAACATGTCGGTGCCAAACGGCTAAGTATAAAGTAAGTGACAAAACGAGCGGTGAAGTAAGGAACCCACTCGAGTCCTCCTGCGATCATTCCTCTAGTGTTGACCATCTTGGAGGTAGAAGTAAGCTGGATCCTCGGGGACCGGCTCTAAATCTGGCCATGCAAAACCAGAAAGGTTAGACCTCTAATAGCAAGTACCACAAGGAAGCACGACATGAGAACTAAAACCAGTAAGTAAGAGAATATAATAATAGATCTCTGCTTTCCACTAGGATTCACATCACATCACGACACTTCGAACCAACCTCCCAACCAAACAAGGACAGAAGTTGGTCCGTTATGTCCTGACATTCTGATCATCCCAGTTAGGTAACAGAGTAGTACAGTACACAAACAAATCATCTTGAACGGCCAATCAACTCCTACGGCTTGCTATTGTGAGTCCCAAGTTATCCTGGAATAATGCAATTAGGGATTCCTCAGTTCTTACTATGTGCAAGCAAGGCTAGTCTATCCAGTCAATCATGTGTGCCATGCATGAATTAGACGAGTCCTAGCAGGACGCCCGTCAATATACAATATATAATAATAATAAAAGCAGATACTGTTCCCTGCCCGTGTGGCAGTTTTACAGTATCTGTGGGAACCAGCCGGCCCGTCGGGTACTACTTGTCCCAAGGGGGCTGCCATGTAAGAACTCAGGAATCCATTCTCTCCATGCCATCATTATTTTATTTAACTTAATAGTCCCTACGTTGAGTGAAATTCCATGCCGTGGATCATGGTCATTCAAATGAGTACTTTCGTACGGGGTACGATATGCACAACTCTACAACGATACCAGTGCGGTTAGGTTGCAGGTCTTACATAGCGTAATGCAACAATCAAATCTAACCACGGTAATCATGCCTTGACCATAAAGTACACATGCTTCTTTTGTAGAAAATAAATAAGTAAATAAATAAATAAATAGATTGAAGCCTACATGTGCATGTATGTCAATATTCGGGATCAGCCAGTCGATTACAATAGTTCATAACATGAACGTGTCTCATTCATTCAATTCAATAAGACGACTAGCCAGTCTCTTAGTTCCAACTAGGAACGCATGATCAATTTAGTCAAGATAACCATTATTATCAATGGTGACAAGGCATGAAAGTCAATTAGTATTCAGTGGAGTCGAGTCTACAACTCTCAGGGTTTAATTCCAGTCAATCGGGGTATCTATAACTCAATTTATGACACATGGTACATCCCCCGTAACAATCTATATTTAACAGAAATATCAACATATCATGATTATATCAAGTCTCATGCCAAAAGGCGTAAGGATATAAAATGGACGTTAAATATCTAATAAAATATCAATATACAGGGCTATAGAAGATCCAGGGTAAGTAGGCTACGCTCATGTCAACCTACGCTCAAGTCAGGCTACGCTCAAGTCAGGCTACGCTCAAGTCAGCGTACGCTCAGGTCAAGCTAGCGTATGGACTCCATACGACTCCTTACTATTCAAGTCAGCGTATGCAAGTCATACGCTCCCAAAAGGTAGCGTATGAACTCCATACGACTCCTGACCATTCAAGTCAGCATATGCAAGTCATACACTCCCAAAAGGTAGCGTATGAACTCCATACGACTCCTGACCATCCAAGTGAGCGTATGCAAGTCATACGCTCCCAAAAGGTAGCGTATGGACTCCATACGACTCCTGACCATCCAAGTGAGCGTATGCAAGTCATACGCTCCCAAAAGGTAGCGTATGGACTCCATACGACATACGCTTCCAAAAGGTAGCGTATGCAAGACACACGCTTCCTAAAAAGGCAGCGTATGGACTCCATACTGCGCTGCGCTAAAGAGCGCGCACAGCTCAGTGACGCAAGCTAAAAAGCTAGTGTACACTGCTCACTGTCTTCTCCAAACAGCAAGAACTCCATGGTTGCACCCCAAAGCTTCAAAGGTCCATAACTTGGTCAAAACAAGTCCAAATCCAACTTTCCAAAGGTCAAAATTGGGTAGAATAAACTTCTCTACAACATGGAACCATCAAAATTTGCAAACAAAGAAGTTTGATAGATCAAAACCACCAAAATCTGAAAATAACTAATTTTTAGATCTACAAAAATTAAGACTTCGAAATGAAAAATGCCAAGTTCTAAACTCTCTTAGGATCACGAGAGGAAGATAAATGAACCATAAAAACATGGATTCTCATGTGGAGCAAGTTGTACTTGCCTACGGTTTGGTAGGTGGAGAGAGTAATGAAGAAGAAGAAGAAGAAGAGGAGTAATGGTGAGAATGTGAGTTTATGAGGAGAGAGAAAGAGATGTAAGCTTTAAATAGAAAAGGGGTGGTAGGTGGGAGTTGGGCCGGGTCCAATGGGTCGGGTCCAATGGGGATCCAACCAAAGCCAACCCGAACCCAAATAAGTAAGACTAAGACAGGGAATAAGAGCAGGAAATAAAGTGCAGAAATAAAATTACAGAAATATAATTGCAGGAAATAAATTAACATAAAAATTTAAAGAGCAGATTAATTGATTAACATAAAATTAAAGGAATTTAAATACAGGATAATACATGATAAATATTAAATAAATATATGATAAATACTAAATAAATATACATGAGTTGTACATGTATAAAAATACGCATTCTGGGAACGGGGAGTGACAAAGGCGGTCGACGCTCCAAGTAACTTTGATGGCGATAAAGTGCGCTGACTTGGTTAGTCGATCGACGATGACCCAGACATCGTCGTTTCCCCGCGGCATCCTCGGCAAGCCAACAACGAAGTCCATAGTGATGTGATCCCACTTCCACTCTGGAATGGCGAGGTTCTGTATCTCCCCACCCGGTCGCTGGTGCTCGGCTTCGACTTGCTGACAGGCCATATATTTTGACACAAAGAGCGCTACGTCCCTCTTCATGCCGTGCCACCAAAAGACAACGCGGAGGTCCTTATACATCTTGGTGCTGCCAGGATACAAGGAATATTTTGCATAGTGCGCCTCCGTCATTATCTCCTTTCTAAGTTCTACGTCGTCCGATACGCATAGCCGTCCCTTCACGTGCAATACTCCTGACTCGTCCTCTGCAAAGTCGGACGCTTTCCCTATCGATATCAGCTTTCGCATCTTCTCCAGGTATGGGTCGTCCTTCTGTGCAGACTTGATCCTCTCCAGTAGGCTCGGTTCCACCCGTAGTTGCGCTAGTTTCACGTCTCTGAAATGAACTCGGAGTTCAATGCCCATTCCTTCCAAGTCACGCAGCAGTCGATCGTTGATGCATAACGAAGCTAAGTACTTCCGGCTCAGCGCATCCGCTACCACATTTCCCTTGCCCGGCGTATAGTCGATTGATAAGTCATAGTCTTTGATCAGCTCGAGCCATCGCCTCTGCCGCAAATTCAATTCTTTCTGGGTGAAGAGATACTTGAGGCTTTTGTGATCCGTATAAATCCTGCACGCCACGCCATAGAGATAGTGATGCCACATCTTCAACGTGAACACAATTGCCGCTAGTTCTAGGTCGTGCGTGGGGTAGTTCTTCTCGTGCGGCTTCAACTGCCGGGAAGCAAAAGATATCACCTTATCCCGCTGCATGCGCACACACCCCAAGCCCTGGCCAGAAGCATCGCTGAAGATGTCACGACCCGCACCCTTTTTTTTTTTTTTTACGGATGCGAGACGTGTCCAAGCCAGCCTACGCCGCAGTGTCGACGGTAGAACGCTGTCACGGCCATGAAGATCAAAATCACAAACAATGCTCATTCACAACATTAATTTAATTTACAAAGATCACAAGTTTTACATTTGTAGAAAAATATAAACTTGTACAAATATGGAAAGACTACAATTCATCTATCTAGCTAGTTTCTAGGCCTTTGTCTGCAAGTATTTTCGTCACTCCCCAAGCTAAGTGAATCCACGGCTAACCTGAAAATGTTGGTTTCCAGTCAGGAATGGAACGAGCACAATTCACTGAATGCAATTTCAAATAAAGAAGATGACTATAAAACAAAGGTTAGACATCAATTATGAGTTTTGAAAATAAACAAAAAATACAGAAAACCAATAGTAAATAAATAGACACAACAGACTTTCTCCAACTGCTAGAAGTACCTTTGATATGTGATCGGTCTCGGGACAATTATGCGACACTGTCTACACTGTCTAAAGTTACACTGTCTACACTGTCTAAGTTATACTGTCTACACTGTCTAAGTTACACTGTCTATATTGCATAAAGCTACACTGTCTATAGAAAATATTACAATAAAGAAATACTGTCTACAAAATAATAATCACGATCTACACAATTTAAATGCAGTAATAATCATGGTCTACACTGTCTACTTTGTAATAAATAAATCACTGTCTACACTGTCCACAAGAAATAAATAGATCACTGTCTACACTGTCTACAAGAAATAATGAATCACTGTCTACACTGTCTACACTGTCTAAGGTCAGATCACACATCGTTGGTACTTCCCATTTCCGACTCAACAATTTTAATAGAAAATAATCACATAACCAATGGCCAATCAATGAAATATAGTGAAAATCAATATCGAAATGCAGACAATAAACTGTACTCGCCTGTGGTCCTGTGCTGGTGAAACCGATGATCCAAATCACCCAAAATGTCACAATAGTCAAAACCCGTACAACAGTCCCCGAAAGCTGAAATAGACAATACCAATGATCTCAGAATAGTCCAATTAGCTAGGATTGCCTGTCCTTAAGTCCAATTCTGGACACAGGGGCAAAACGGTAATTTCGGGCCAAAACGATGTCTGTCATTGGACCCGCTTTGTACCGAAAAGCGTGCCAGGGTCAACGGTCTCTAAAGTCGTCAAACTACATGTCTACGGATCCAGTTTTCTGATACGAACCCAACCGTATGTCCAAAGTTGGATTCCGGCGGGCCGTGCACAAAATCGCCCGTTGAGTGGGACCGTGGGGCCCGCAAAACGACGATTTTATCGATGGTCTCAGAATCGGACCAAACTTGGCATGCAGGACCAGAAAAATGATACGGTCCTGTTGGCACAAGTTTCGTCTCGATCTGACGAACGTGCATAAAGTAATTGAGAAATTTGCAACGTACACGATACGGTGAATTTCGACGGATACGCATCAAATTCGTCGCGCACACGCGACCAATTTGAATTCCGTCAAAGCCCACACGACCACAAAGCCGTTACGCAGCTTTCGATGCTTACGGTGCGCGACCACGTGGTCCGGATTGGCGTGACGCACGTCGTGTGGATGAATTTTATTGTTTTGAAAACAGATTTTCGTCAAAGTTCGGGATTTGTTTTCTCGACGCTGAGTCGACGAATTCCGATTCTACAAAAAGGGAATCAAAGCCCTATATGTTGTCTAAAAATGCCTTCAAATAGTTTTCTGAAAACCCTAATATACAGATCATAAAATATCTTCCAAGTTGGGTCTTTGGGACGGATTCCTGTCATGTTTTGGACAGATTTTTTCGTCGACTTCACGTCGATTTATCGGACCATCTGGTTCGTGTAACCTAAAACTAATTAGAGGAAGTTGAAGTCGGTTAGGTTGAGATCGTACCAGAAGAAGTAGTTCGAAAAAAGATTCGCCATGCGTCGAGAGAAAGCCTTGCGAAGTTGCCTTCGTCGGACAGCGACTGCTGCTGTTGCTTCCTGGTGTTCTGCTCACGCGCGGCCTTGTCGCCGGCCGTGGCCACGCACGGCAGTGGCTCCGACGGCGGGTGGCCGTCCAGGGAATGGGGGATGGGGGCGCGTGGTGGCGGCGTGGGTTCGCTTAGGTTTTAGAGAGGTTTCGAACTCCTCGCGCTTTCGTTATCGGTTTTCTATATATATATATTAGGCTATAAAGCCTGGGTCGGCTACGCTATTCCCTGGTTGGAGTTTGCTGATCGGGTGGCCTAGCTCGTTTGCTTTGGCTTGGCTGGGACCTACAGTTCGGGTAGAAAAAGGGGTTGCTCGGTTTTTGGCTGAAAGGTTAGACTATGATGCCTTGATGGCTAATGCATTACATTCGCTATTTGTAATGATTCTTTGGTGCACTGAATGATATAAAACTTGTGGGGAAATGCACAAGGAAAGAAGAATGAGATTCTTATTCAAGTAAAATACTTACTAAAGATTGGACAAAATGCTCTCACACTCAGTGGATTCTACCTATGACTATGGTCACCCTTGATCACCTACATATATATTTATATATACATACATATACACTCATATACACATATACATACTATACGTATATTTATATATACACACATATATATTTATATGTACACATATATAATATACTCGTATATACCCTTATTTCTATATTTCAATATATATATCTATATATGATACATATATACATTACTCTCTCTCTCTCTCTCTATACATATATTTTTCTCTCTCTCTCTCTCTCTCTCTCTTACTCTCTCTCTCTCTCTCTCATTACCCTCTCTCTCTCTATATATATATATATATATTTCTATTATCAGTCTAGAGCTTTATTTATATAAATATGAATATATATAGATATATAGCATTTATTCGACAACCAAAAATAATAAAATAATATTATATATATAATAACCTCAAATAAAATAATAATAAATGTAACAAAATTTAATAAGACAATAATGGTATATATATACCATTTAAATCAAATAAATAAATAAATAAGAATATTCCAAAATTCCGGAAAGGGGAGCTACAAATCTACCCACCTTAAAAATAATTTCGTCCTCGAAATTCTAACTCATAAACATGCAAAGAATTCAAACATGAAAATTAAAGAAAAATAAAAATAAATCCACTATTACCGCAATATCCTCGAATTTTAATTTCTCATAACTATTTATATCCTTCTCCTAGCCATTTCGTACTACGAATCCTCGAGGACTTCTACCCACCTTTGATCACACTACCCACTCCAACTAGTTGTAAAAAGTAACTACCGACGGATATCTATAACATAAGGCATCTATAACCCTCTCCTGACTATCAGTAACCCAACATTTAATAAGCCCAAATTTACACCAGTAGCTAAGAAATATATATATATATATAAACTCTAAATAGTATGACCATTCGTCACTCTGAAATAGAAAGGATGGGAAGGTAAGGAAGGAATATCGAGAGCAACTACAAATTTTCAAGAGCAGTAAAGAGTATCCAACGATACAGCTACAAAGAGTATTTACGAACCATTGACTTATTTGCTATATGAGGCTACTCTAGTTTAGTCACCTGTTAAATCGAAGGACACTTGTTTCTCAGAGGGGCATACAATCCATATGATATGAAAAATATGATATGAAAATTTCGTTCTTGAAGTTCTAGACAAGGTTCCATAATAGAACGGGATTTGAGAAATCAAGAGTGTGATCTTGTCCGTGGTTATTTAAACACACGAGCAAGGAACATAAATACAATACAAGATCGTATCTCGACTTCCAGGCAGATGTGATAAAGGTTACGAATGGGTTCACATTCTAAGGGATGGAGATTACATAATAGATACAGGGCCGATTTCAAAAATAGTTCAATTCTATAGTCCAAGTATGGTGGTGTGCATGGATGGGTTTAACTGGGTATTAATGGGTTCTCCTATTGGACACCATTCGTTAGTTGGATAAACCCTGGATTTCAATCCATATGGACTGAACAAGATCCAAGATAAAACTATGTCTACTAGTTTAGGGTAACCTAGAATAGGTTTCAACCCAAGTGGTTGAGCTAGTTGGACAGTCGGGTTGGTTAAATAGGTTCTCTAAGCCCTGAAGGTGCGCCTTCCGTGACTTCTGTGTTTAAGTGGCACGAGAAGACACCATTGAGTGGCACACTAGTGACATGTGCGCAGTGGGCTCGAGTCGATCACAACCATATATTGGGTTGAAGGTTTCGAGTCGAAGTTGAGTCCCTAATCATAATCGAAAAGTTTACCGGTACCATGGTAAGGGTTATAGTTAGTCCTTTCTACCTGAAAGAAAGTACCATAAAAATAGAGTACAAGGGGACGTGTTTGAGTGGGACATGATATACCTAGATGAAGGTGGACTCGTCTAGATCATACATATGAAATTTGTTGGAAGGTAACAACTGGTCTCGTGCTCCGAATATTAATGACACGGCCGGGGACACAAAATGATCTAAATAAAAAGTGGGAGTCCAAGGGTACTAATCATCACCCCAGTGGAAAATCATTCTAGTCAATCGGTAATCTTCATATACTCCCAAAAACTTTAGGAGGCTTACAGTCTACCCACCTTAGAAACTAGGATATGGTTTTAGGAATGATGGGGTCAAAAAAATTCTAAAGTCCAGATATTGTACCTCGACTTTTGTTAATAAAAAAATAAGGTACGATGTATCGAGATACGGTAGATGTAAGCCAAGTCAAGAGTCGTTCCTCAATAAATGGAAAATGAGTGTGTGTGTAATGACACATGGTCGATAAATAGGATGATCTACTCGTCCATAGTGTAAAAGAGTTATCGACGGGGTAACCAACCCCAAGGCACAACATAAGAAAAGATTTCTAACAATTGAGTCAAGAAATTCTATTGGTGTCAAACCTGCCAGACTATGGTCACCAGGGTTGTAGTGATCAGGTATTGCTATTGACAACTGGTAGATCATAATATTACAGGGTATTTAAGCTATGGTATTGGCCAAACTAGTGACTGTGGTGTTCCAACACTAGTTAGGTCTTAATAATAAAATTTACATAACTAGGGCAATACTGGTTGGAAACCACTCTCGGGATGAGTGTCTACGATAGTTACGATAAATGATTGTCCTTTCCCTTGTCCACTCATTAACTGTGGGCTTTGGTCGAGGAAGGGTTGGGTTAAGGCTCAAGAGTTTCTAGTTAAGGCAAACTTCTGGCAATGATTAGAGGCTCACGACGTTTAGTTTCTTGAGAATAGATAGTCTCCCAGATTGGAGTTCTGACTAAGGGTAAAACCCTAATCATTCTCAAATTCAGATGGCTCGAAAGTCTCAACAGTAGTTTGTGGGTTGATGGGAGAACGAGTAACCCAAACACATGACTGGCCGATGGTAGCTACACTTGTGCCTATCATTATCATTGCCAAGGAAATACTCTGTATCTTTCTACCATCATGAGCTTTCGTCCTTCCAAATCGGTGAAAGACAAGAACAATAAGAATTCAAGGGAGATGTTACTGAATACAATTTCATGATTCAAGGGCGAACATATAATTTAAGAGGAATTGTCAAGCAGTCGCGGATGAGAGCCTAGATACCTATATATCTCCATCCACGTAGTGAAATTAAACGAAGAGCGAACCAAATGCATCATGGTTGATCAGACCATAATACACTGATTCTGATTAGACAATAAGTTAGCAGGCGTCCCCACTAAACATATGCCTCGAATCAAGCTCGAGAACAGAGTGAGCTTGCAAAACTAGACTGTGATAGCAACATTGGTCAAAATAGTCAAATTACAGGTATACAAGATTTCTGAAAGAAGGCACAAGTAGTACGAGTTTTGAGGGAATCAAACTTCACCTGGTGTTCTTGCTTATACAGCCTCCCTACTATCTTCTGATCCACAAGGACTTGGTCGACTAATGGGTTATGGACATTCTAAATTTCATATTCTAGGTAAACCTATTAGTGTCAGTCGATATCCTCGTCAATAGGTCACAAGGACCACGGAATGCTAGATCGGGAGACGTGCTATCCAACTTACAAACTTCCACCAATATTGGCTTCGGATCTTATGGAACACACAGGGCACTGTCCTATCCTCTATAGTATCCTTAACTTGTAATCACGTCTGAAATCATTTCACCGAGGACTACGCCTCGTCCGTAAAATCGGGCCGTGGTAAACCCTTGGTTTCGTGATTCAGATATGACATGCTATCCGATACTCTACTTTATATTGACACCAGTGTGACTATGGTCAAAGAGGACCACTAGCCATAGTCTTAATAACAATCTATAACCTATATTTCTTAAACAATTTCCAACTCTAGGGGTCGTGTCTCGCCAGTGCGCTGCTGGCTGTGGTGAATCCATAGTCTCCATACTTCAATTATTTGGCGACAGTGCGCTGCTGTCCTGCGATTATGAGTTAACTAACATTCTCGTAACTATATCTGTAAATAACTTCCTGAGCTTCTAGAGATTCAAACAAATTGACTATGAAATAAGGCATAAATATTTGCCCTATCAACCCTTAAAATAAAAGATTGAGCGGGGAGGAAATAACTGAAGACGAAAGATATACAAACATTCAAATGACTATTCTATGTGTATTCAAACATTAAGAAAAACTTTGAACCGAAACTAACTCGAGGTCCGTATGGGGACAACAATAATCAGAATTTATACAAAATATTAATTCCTTGGGCAAATAGAAACTAAATAGGCAGTTCGACTAAGATATGAGGATGATATCTAAAGGGGCAAAGAGAAGGAATTTAATAGTTTATCAAGGTTAGATCATTACTCTAGGAAACTCTGCCTTACCAAGTGAATAATCTATCCACATTGGATCATATCGTCCTATCAAGAGGTAATAGTGTAACTATGGGGATCTGACACGGTATCAAAAATAATGACCCTCATCCTAAATTGCATAGCCTAGGCTACCCATCGGTAAATTTGTATAGGGGACTCCTAGTCCTAGTCATTCTCGTAAATTAAATTAATTTCTAATTCGTGAATGAGCATTTCCTAGTCGCAGGCTCGCAATAGTACAACTAACTAAAGTACTATCACGAGTTCGCATGATTTGCGAAGACTGACCTGCATGGGCCACCACAAAAACTTGTCACGACCCGTACCCTTTTTTTTTTTTTTTTTTTTTACGGATGCGAGACGTGTCCAAGCCAGCCTACGCCGCAGTGTCGGCGGTAGAACACTGTCACGGCCATGAAGATCAAAATCACAAACAATGCTCATTCACAACATTAATTTAATTTACAAAGATCACAAGTTTTACATTTGTAGAAAAATATAAACTTGTACAAATATGGAAAGACTACAATTCATCTATCTAGCTAGTTTCTAGGCCTTTGTCTGCAAGTATTTTCGTCACTCCCCAAGCTAAGTGAATCCACGGCTAACCTGAAAATGTTGGTTTCCAGTCAGGAATGGAACGAGCACAATTCACTGAATACAATTTCAAATAAAGAAGATGACTATAAAACAAAGGTTAGACATCAATTATGAGTTTTGAAAATAAACAGAAAATACAGAAAACCAATAGTAAATAAATAGACACAACAGACTTTCTCCAACTGCTAGAAGTACCTTTGATATGTGATCGGTCTCGGGACAATTATGCGACACTGTCTACACTGTCTAAAGTTACACTGTCTATACTGTCTAAGTTACACTGTCTACACTGTCTAAGTTACACTGTCTACATTGTATAAAGCTACACTGTCTACAGAAAATATTGCAATAAAGAAACACTGTCTACAAAATAATAATCACGATCTACACAATTTAAATGCAGTAATAATCATGGTCTACACTGTCTACTTTGTAATAAATAAATCACTGTCTACACTATCTACAAGAAATAAATAGATCACTGTCTACACTGTCTACAAGAAATAATGAATCACTGTCTACACTGTCTACACTGTCTAAGGTCAGATCACACATCGTTGGTACTTCCCATTTCCGACTCAACAATTTTAATAGAAAATAATCACATAACCAATGGCCAATCAATGAAATATAGTGAAAATCAATATCGAAATGCAGACAATAAACTGTACTCGCCTGTGGTCCTGTACTGGTGAAACCGATGATCCAAATCACCCAAAATGCCACAATAGTCAAAACCCGTACAACAGTCCCCGAAAGCTGAAATAGACAATACCAATGATCTCAGAATAGTCCAATTAGCTAGGATTGCCTGTCCTTAAGTCCAATTCTGGACACAGGGGCAAAACGGTAATTTCGGGCCAAAACGATGTCTGTCGTTGGACCCGCTTTGTACCGAAAAGCGTGCCAGGGTCAACGGTCTCTAAAGTCATCAAACTACATGTCTACGGATCCAATTTTCCGATACGAACCCAACCGTATGTCCAAAGTTGGATTCCGGTGGGCCGTGCACAAAATTGCCCGTTGAGTGGGACCGTGGGGCCCGTAAAACGACGATTTTATCAATGGTCTTAGAATCGGACCAAACTTGGCATGCAGGACCAGAAAAATGATACGGTCCTGTTGGCGCAAGTTTCGTCTCGATCTGACGAACGTGCACAAAGTAATTGAGAAATTTGCAACGTGCACGATACGGTGAATTTCGACGGATACGCATCAAATTCGTCGCACACACGCGACCAATTTGAATTCCGTCAAAGCCCACACGACCACAAAGCCGTTACGCAGCTTTCGATGCTTACGGTGCGCGACCACGTGGTCCGGATTGGCGTGACGCACGTCGTGTGGATGAATTTTATTGTTTTGAAAACAGATTTTCGTCAAAGTTCGGGATTTGTTTTCTCGACGCTGAGTCGACGAATTCCGATTCTACAAAAAGGGAATCAAAGCCCTATATGTTGTCTAAAAATGCCTTCAAATAGTTTTCTGAAAACCCTAATATACAGATCATAAAATATCTTCCAAGTTGGGTCTTTGGGACGGATTCCTGTCCTGTTTTGGACAGATTTTTCCGTCGACTTCACGTCGATTTATCGGACCATCTGGTTCGTGTAACCTAAAACTAATTAGAGGAAGTTGAAGTCGGTTAGGTTGAGATCGTACCAGAAGAAGTAGTTCGAAAAAAGATTCGCCATGCGTCGAGAGAAAGCCTTGCGAAGTTGCCTTCGCCGGACAGCGACTGCTGCTGTTGCTTCCTGGTGTTCTGCTCACGCGCGGCCTTGTCGCCGGCCGTGGCCACGCGTGGCAGTGGCTCTGACGGCGGGTGGCCGCCCAGGGAATGGGGGATGGGGGCGCGTGGTGGCGGCGTGGGTTCGCTTAGGTTTTAGAGAGGTTTCGAACTCCTCGCGCTTTCGTTATCGGTTTTCTATATATATATATTAGGCTATAAAGCCTGGGTCGGCTACGCTATTCCCTGGTTGGAGTTTGCTGATCGGGTGGCCTGGCTCGTTTGCTTTGGCTTGGCTGGGACCTACAGTTCGGGTAGAAAAAGGGGTTGCTCGGTTTTTGGCTGAAAGGTTAGACTATGATGCCTTGATGGCTAATGCATTACATTCGCTATTTGTAATAATTCTTTGGTGCACTGAATGATATAAAACTTGTGGGGAAATGCACAAGGAAAGAAGAATGAGATTCTTATTCAAGTAAAATACTTACTAAAGATTGGACAAAATGCTCTCACACTCAGTTGATTCTACCTATGACTATGGTCACCCTTGATCACCTACATATATATTTATATATACATACATATACACTCATATACACATATACATACTATACGTATATTTATATATACACACATATATATTTATATGTACACATATATAATATACTCGTATATACCCTTATTTCTATATTTTAATATATATCTATATATATGATACATATATACATTACTCTCTCTCTCTCTCTCTATACATATATTTTTCTCTCTCTCTCTCTCTCTCTCTTACTCTCTCTCTCTCATTACCCTCTCTCTCTCTCTCTCTATATATATATATATATATATATATATATTTCTATTATCAGTCTAGAGCTTTATTTATATAAATATGAATATATATAGATATATAGCATTTATTCGACAACCAAAAATAATAAAATAATATTATATATATAATAACCTCAAATAAAATAATAATAAATGTAACAAAATTTAATAAGACAATAATGGTATATATATACCATTTAAATCAAATAAATAAATAAATAAGAATATTCCAAAATTCCGGAAAGGGAAGCTACAGAAGATTTGAAATCCCTCCGTCCCTTCAGGAAGAGCAAGTATCGGGGCCGAAACGAGCCATTGTTTGAGCTCCTGGAAGGAAGCTTCACAGTCGTCTGACCACTTGAATGCGACTCCTTTCTGGGTGAGGCGAGTCAACGGCGATGCGATCTTCGCGAAGTCCTTCACGAAGCGTCGGTAGTATCCCGCCAAGCCTAGGAAGCTTCGAATTTTGCTAACTGATGCGGGCCGTTTCCAATCAGCAACCGCCTCGACTTTCTTCGGATCGACTGCGATGCCCGTGGCGGAGATGATGTGCCCAAGGAATGAGACGCTGTTCAGCCAGAACTCACACTTGCTCATCTTCGCGTACAACTGATTCTCTCAAAGGGTTTGGAGTATCGTCCGCAGATGCTCTGCATGTTGCGCTCGATCCTTCGAGTAGACGAGGATGTCGTCGATGAAGACTACTACGAACTTGTCAACGAACGGACGGAACACCCGATTTATTAGATCCATGAAGACGGCAGGGGCGTTTGTCAGACCGAACAGCATTACCAAGAACTCGTAGTGGCCATAACGAGTACGGAAGGCAGACTTCGGCACGTCATCTGGCTTGACTTTGAGTTGGTGATAACCCGATCGCAGATCAATCTTCGAAAACACCGTTGCACCTTAGAGCTGGTCGAACAAGTCGTCGATGCGGGGCAGGGGGTATTTGTTTTGGACGGTGGCTTTGTTCAATTCCCGATAGTCGATGCAGAGCCGCATCGATCTATCCTTCTTCTTCACGAACAGCACGGGCGCACCCCACGGCGAGACACTCGGACGGATAAACCCTTTGTCGAGCAATTCCTGAAGTTGTGCCTTCAATTCTTTCAATTCTGCAGGGGCCATTCTGTACGGAGCCTTCGAGATCGGCCGGGTGTCGGGGAATGTGTCGATGGTGAAATCTATTTCTCGATCGGACGGCATGCCGGGTAGCTCGTCCGGGAATACGTCGGGGAATTCTGCCACAACGTCGGTCTGACCCGCGTTTGCACCATCCTGTCGTATGTCTCGAACGGAAGCTAGATACCCTTCGCACCCGGAATGCAGCATCCGTCGAGCAGATATTGCGGAGATCACCATGCAGGTCGGCGACGTCTCACCATACGAGTAGCAGAATTTAGGCACTCCAGGCATGCAGAATGTGACCTTCTTTTCAGCGTAGTCTATGGTTGCGTTGCACGGCCCGAGCCAATCTATTCCCAGAATGATGTCAAAGTCCTTCATGTCTAGAACTATCACATCCAGACCGATCTTTTGACCGCCGATACAGATAATTCCGCCGGCACAAGCTAAGTTTGTAAGAATTGGTGTGCCCGAAGGTGTGCTTACGCTAAGGTCGAGATCTAATGATATTACAAGAAATTTGTGTTCGGCGACAAAGTCCGCCGATATAAAACTATGCGAAGCACCTGAATCAAATAACACACGAGCAGGCACATTATTGAATTTTAGTATACCTGACACTACTGTATCTGATGCCAGCGCTTCGTCTCGAGTCATGGCGTAGACGCGGCCCTGAGCATTAGGGCGATGGTCTTGGCCATTTTGTTGTGCGGTCGGAGAAGCCCGAGGTGCTTGGCCTCGGTTCTGATGGTATGGTTGACGGCGCTGGTTTGACTTCACCGGACAGTTGCTTACGATATGGTCGGTTCGTCCGCACGCGAGGCACGCACCACTCTTCAATCGGCACTCGCTGACCAAGTGCCCCTCCTTGGCACAAAAAGTACAGACCACTCGATCCTTTGTCTGGTTGCCGCCTCCGTTGCCGCGGTTTTGACGCTTGAGTGCGTTGTTGCCTCCCGCATTACTATGGCATTTGTTATTAAAGTGAACAGCGCCGGTAGTAGTAGGAGGATACTCGGACTCCAAACGGATGGCGTGGTTGAGTGCCTCGCCCACAGTTTGGTATTAACCCACCGAAACGTGAGCGCGGATAGTGGAACGTAGACCCACTTCAAATCGTCGAGCTCGACTTGCAGTGGTAGGTAGGAAGTCCTCAGCAAACTTGGCCAGTTTGTTGAATTTGGCCGCATATTGTCGTACAGTCGTATTGCCTTGTCTTAACTGCATAAACTCATCTTCGTTTTCCTGTCGTACGGCTACAGAAAGATATTCAGTCTCGAACGCCTTTTTGAATGTCGCCCATGAGATCGCCGTCGTCTCGTCTTCACGTCGAATTGCCCGCTTTTGCACAGCCCACCAATCGTGCGCGTTCATTCGAAGTAGGAGTTGAGCACATGCGACTTTCTTTGAGTCCTCGACACCCAGGAGCTTAAACTTATCTTCCAGCTCCTCCAACCAGTCGATCGCCACCAAGGGATCTTCTGTACCGTTGAAGGAAGTACGACAGCTTTTAGTGAATTTTGACACATCGAAGTTAGAACTTCTCGGTGCCGCAGTTAAGAGCACGGGCACCTCTGGTTTTTCTTCGTTAGATCGAACCGCAGGCTGGGTCACGGCAGGTGTCATCATTGAGTTGTTATTGTTGCCGACGACAGACTGTACGATCTGCTGGAGGGTATTCAGCTGCTGCTGCTGCAGCTTGAATTGAGCCTCGAACCGATTCTCAAATTGAGTCCAATGAGCCTCCGCTTGCTGACGATGGAGCTCGTTTTGACATTGCTGTATTTCAAGCATCTGCAGCATACGTTGCATCGGGTCGCCGGAAGGTCCGGCTACAGTAGGGGTCATTCCCGTTGGGTTGACGGAATGCTCAGGACTAGAAGCACTCGAGCCGCTGGAAGCGCTCGTCTCGTCTTCCGCCTGAGCTCCCGTAACTGCAGGGAAAAGGAAAGGTAACTCTCGTTAGTTTCAGAAAATGTCTTGGGTTCAGCGTATGGAACAACTCTTCTCATCGACACGAGGTCAATGGTTGGGAGACTAGAACTCGACACTGGAGGCCAAGGATGTAAAGCCGTGCTCTGATACCATTATGTCACGCCCCGATTCCGTCGAATCGATAGTCGTCTCCCGGGCGTGATGCCGTGCGAACCTAATTTGTGATCGCACAAGGCCTAGTTATAAGGTAATTCGAGACACGAGATCTAAGAGAGTACGCAGGCAAATTGATACACACAATGAGTAAAGAAAACTTGATCTTTATTGATAATGAACATCTTTTACAGACTCCGATACAAGACTCATTGCCGCATGGGCTACAACATGACTCGATTACAAAAGAGTGCCGATGAGATAGCCGTTCCATACATTGCACACATCCCTCAATATACACAAGTACTCCATTGACCTGGATGGGAGGGACGCTGAGTCATTTGTCTTGGACGGTCGAGAGCCTTCAAAAGTGGAGTCGCAGAGTAAGTCTTCGACGCACGGCCGAAGCTTCAAAAGTCACGAATGCCGCCGAGCTAGCTGGCGCGTCCTTTCTGGTTCGCTGGACCTGCAAAGAGCGAGGATCAGTACGAAACACATGTACTGGCGAATGGCTAATTAAATCCAAGCTCTGTATTTGATTCAAGAAGTTTCGTAAACATGTTAGCTAGCTAATTCAATGATCTTTCTAACCATCCTGTTCGATTTGTATGTTAACATGTTTTGAGGCAAGCATATGAAATTGTGTAACATTAAGCAACTATCATATTCACCCCGTGCCACGTGCATTTGTTAAGCAGAGAGAAGGGTGTGAAGGCCATTGGCAATTTCAAGCCACCGTGGACATATAGCTGAGTTAGACGGTGACCCTTTCGCGTCGGGTAGCGAGCCCTGTACGAAAGTTCCCGCATAACTCGCGCCGATGAAGGGCTGGCACTTGCTATACACTCGTTCCTCCCGGGCCGAATCGGTCCCTTGGCCTAGGTAACCGTTCGAGGAAACTACACCTTGTCGACAAGTTGTCCAATGACCGTTTTCTTTGGAACTTAGTTGATTTTACTCATTTATCCGTATCGTTGCGATAAGCGTTAATTGATTCATTCATTGGTTTGGCATAGACCAAGTATAATTGCATAGGGAAGCATGTTTCCATTTCCAAAATCGGCAGTTCGTTAACAAGTGTTTCGTAAATTATCGTGCCACGATTTCATTGATTCAACACTATTATGACAAGCATTTATTTTACTTCATATATTGAGTTTTGAAGTAGAGGGACGGGACGAAGGAGGTCAGCCACTCGCCTTGAGTTTACTTTGGCGAGAGGACTTGTTGGTCGCGCTAGACGTCGCCTACGCGATTACCTGAAATCGCACAAGCAACCGATTAGAATACTGCATTATTCAAGAAGTTCGAAAGAAAATGCGAGTTCGAAATGCAAGCCATGAAAACCATCAAAAATATTCACGAAAGCGCATTCAGAAAACAAAGCCAAAACCAACGCAAGTGGCGTGAAAAGCAGAGCAACGGGAGGTCTCTCCCGACTCAGCCGCAGAGTCAATCATCAAGGCGCAACCCGCTGAATATGGGACTTGGTTCCGAAGAAGACATTCCATAACGAGGAATGGATCTTAATTCAACCGTTCCCGTTCGATCGACTCGGTCGATCCCGACCTATCGGTCCCGACCGAATCGATAGCGACAGTGTTCCTTTCTCGCGCACCCCGTGGACAGAGTACAGGGCACGATATAGGGACGGGGCACTACAGGTAGGAAGCTCAGTCCCAGATTCATCGGACCTTTCGACGTGATGGCACGGATTGGCGAGGTGGCATATCGACTAGCGCTTCCTGCTAGCTTGGAGGGAGTGCACGACGTTTTCCACGTGTCCCAGCTTCGACACTACATTCCGGATCCGAGCCATGTGGTGGACTACTCAGAGCTAGATGTGGGCCTGAGCTTGACCTATGAGGAGCAGCCAGTGGAGATCCTTGATCGGAGGGAGAAGCAATTGCGGAACCAGACTATATCGCTTGTCCGAGTCATGTGGAAACATCAGTCTCTGGGAGAGTCCATCTGGGAGCGCGAGGACGAGATGCGGGATCACTACCCTAGTTTTTTTGCTTGATTGTATTTTGTATTTTTGGGAATTTTTCCTTTCAATAAATTTTTTTAAAAAAAATTGTGAAAACCATTTTGATTTTTGGGTTTAATAAACGTGTTGTTTTACCTTGAAATTTCGGGGACAAAATTTTTTTGAGAGGGGGAAGATTTGTAACCCCACTTTCTCGAATTCCATAATTTTTTTTTATAAATTTTAATTATTTTACAGGTTATGATAATTATATAAGTTGAGAATTGTTTTGAACTTTAGTTTGGGCTGATTAGGCTAATGGGCCTCATGATCCAAAATTTTCTTTTAGGTTTTCATTTCTTGTAGAAGAACTAAGTTCTTCTTCTTGCTTCCAAGCTCCTCTCTAACAGCTTGTGAGCTTCAACTTGAAATTTTATTTTTTGAATTTTCGTTACAACCGACGAGTAGTGGAAAGAATAACCCAATTTTTCCCGCCAATTTGTTGGCCTCTTTCCCACTCCATCCTATCGGTCTATAAGTAGTCTCTTCCTATTTTCTTCTTGCCAAGAAATTTCAGAAGAGAGTGAAAGCCGAACCTTCTTTAATTCTCATCTTTTTTAAATTCTTAGCCGCTCGATCCAAGCTCCATGACAATGAAAGGAACGACCTCCTCAGGAAGCTAGGCTGTGGATCGACCTTGATGATCGCTCATTCGATCGACAATGGCAGTGATGAGTGAGTATCGTTCGATCTCCGTTCCAGATCTGAGTAAATTTATGTTGCATCTTGAAAGAAATTGTAGTCGATTTCTTTTTTTAATGATCGATCGTTTTCTTCTCCTAGCTAGAATGTTGGCGAGCCTCCGTGATCTCTGATCGAGTGGGTTTAGATCAGCCATTGGTGAGTTGCCAAACTCAATTCCTTGACCTGTGAATTCCTCTGTTTTTATGAAACTCTTCGAATGATTCCAGATTTAGTTTGATTTGTTGTAGAATTTCGAGATCAATTGATTGAACTAGAGGGAATTAGGGATCGTTTCGATCATTAGACTTAATTTGGATTCGAGGGTGAGTACTCAGTTCGAATTTCGTTGTTCGTGAAAGTCTTGTGTCCTTATGATGAATTATCCTTGGTTTTATAGGTTTTGGTTCAGGGATCGATTGGACACACAGGGGTCGTGTCCAGTTCCGAGGGTTGTGTCGTTGTGCATCAACTCAAAGTCCACGCTCACGTACTCCTAAAACTTCTTTTTAATTGATCATTCAGGATTATCTTGGTTTGAGTTATCATGTAATGTTGAACCTGGTATTCAAATGTGTATCAGGAATTGATATCAATCTCTGATGACTGATACTGAACATTTGAGTTCAATCTACGTGAGAATTGATATCATATCTCTGAGGATCTGATACTGGATATTAGTTCAGAATGAGTAATATTTGGTATCGAATCTGTGATGATTTAATTTTGAATATTTAAGTTCTGAATAGCTGATATCTGATCTCGGTTTGGATAACGAGTTAGGATAAGAATCCTCTTTCGATTGAATCCTAGGTTGAATATCAGAGTTGGTACTTGTATTCGACTGATTTGAATCTCAGGATACAAACTCTGGTTTCAATTTAGGATAGAAATCTTTTAAATTAAGTTTGTTTGGGTTCAGTAGATTGTAGACTTTGAATTCAGGGCAGTACCTGAACAAATTCTTTATCTGGGAATTTATATACTGTTGCTTTCTTGAGGGTTGCTGCTGTAGGGTTAGTAAAGAAGGGATTCTGCAGGCATTTGTTCTTGAGTACCATTCTGGTTGTATAGCTGGTACAACATAATTTGGGTTGAGAGTGAGTTACAGCCTTCATCAGGACTCAGTCCATATTATCGAGTAGATCACTTGGGGGCTAAGCCATGACTGTGATACTAGGTACCCTTCCATATTCTGTGGTTGAACATAGCTATTTTGTTCTTACTTTTGGGTTGAATAACATAGGAGATATCAAGTTCAGTACCAAGAGGACCTGAGACCTGGATGTTAAATATCTCAGGAATAGAAACAGTAGAATAAACCTTACTGTTAAATCTCTAGTTTTCCCTTCCTGAAATATTTTAAGATCAGTGGGTTATGAAGCTTGTGTGAGGCTTAGGGTGACAGTAGGTTTTGGTCTATAGCTCATTGGTTATTTGGTTGTATAATGATACCTGTAACCTTGAGATATATACTCTCCCTGACTGTTTTAATTCTGATACTTTGATTATAGGTGTGGGTATGTTGGAAGTTAACCACAACAGTATGATTAGGGTTGGCCAATCTGTTAAGTGAATAGCTGACACTCTATTAAACTACATCATGGTAGTAGAATTGAGTGACTTCCTAACTAAATTGAGAAATGGATTATCATTAGCTATATTGCATGAGTGGTGAAGTTAGATTTAAACTAATTTGTAACTTAGCTTTGTAAGCTACTGTGGTTAGGTAAATGTATACCATATGGCAGAACTTAAGCTTTACATGGATGTAGTGAAAACCAAATACAATCTGAAGGTTAAGGCCTAACCTGGATAGTAGTTGCCAACCCATATAGATGTGGTATCAATAAATAGTATCTATAATTAAATCACTTGTGGATACTCTAATGTACTTTATGAATAATTAGGTATATATATGTATCCTTCTACATCTAAAATACAACTACTAATTAGGATACTTTTTAAATATTCTATGGTTGGACTTAGTTAGTAGATGGAAGTAGCTAATATTGCTTATTTAGAACTTAATCAATTGTACCATTAAACAGGAGGACATCCAGCTTTACTACCCATTCTCGATCACCTTGAGCAAGGCAAGTATACTCCTCGAATTTGTCCATTACTTCATGTCTTGTGTTTTTTCTATATTCATGCTTGTACCTTCTTTTTGACTCGATATTTCACGAGTTTGTCTTGTATCTTGTTCCCTGAGTTTACTTTTGTCTGGGAAGGGAAATACTACAGATGTGCGATCAAACCCGAGTTACAATTCATGTGAATAGCTTAGGCCTCGCACTGTGCACGCGGGACCTAAGCCGTACCATTATTCATGTTCCATGTTCTACCTAGGCCGATCACACACTCTGGATGTATTTTGATATATTGCACACGTCAGGTTCCTTGTACATTTCATGTTCAGGCTTCATTTCATGTTTCCTGTATTTCCTGTATTTACTTTTCAGCATTCGTGTTCTCATTTTCTGTACTTTATATTTTCCTATACTCATTTCTATATTATGGTGTTCTTATTCATTTCCTTGGATATACTTAGCTCCGCTCCTGACTAGGATATGTTGCAAGTGAGATGGAGGCTATCTGTGATAGTTATTACGGGCAGGAGCCTGGAGGTATCTATGAGCTAGCTGGTGTTGCTCTGGACTTAGATGCTGAGGAGGCCTAGTACCTTCCCTTGTAATTTCTTTTGGATTTGTATTAGAGACTTTAGTTTTACATTTTATTTGCTGGAAATTGTAATAACTCATAGTTGTACTTGATTCTGGGATTCGACATTATAGATGCTGTGGTTTATATTCTTTCATATCTGGACTTGTAGTTTCCCTAGAGATTGGTACAGCTTACTTTATTGTGTCTAACGATGAAGGCTGGGCGTGTCCGACTCGTGTCTGATTATTCCGGAACGGGTCATGATAGTTTTAGCACGGAGAATGGTCATTCTCCGTGCAAAAACCATGGAGAATGGCCATTCTCCTTGTTAAATTGACGGAGAATGGCCATTCTCCGTCATTCTAACACGGAGAATGGCTATTCTTTGTCAATTTAACAAGGAGAATGGCCATTCTCCATGGTTTTAGCACGGAGAATGGCCATTCTCCGTGATATTACCACGGGGAATGATCATTCTCCTGCATTTATGTCCAGTTGAAACTTTGAAGGGCCATAACTTTTGACTGGGAGGTCGAAACGATGCCCGGTTTGTCGCAAAAGGAGCGTATTTTCGAGGAGCCGGAGATTAACAATTATTTTGTTAGTCGGCCTTCTGAAATTTTAGAATCGCAAAAAAATGATGTTTGGACCTCCGTTTTAACAGTTTTACCGTTTGTCCGTCTTTTCAAAGTTTTTCGACGAGTTTTTGAAGTAAGGTTTGAAGATTTTGGAGGAGAAAACCTAGATTCAAAACTGAGTGGCGTATGAAAGAAGAGGAAGTATTGAAATATTTTTTTTGAAGAGTAAGGTTCGGGGGTATTTTCAATAAATTAGAAGGGCAAAAAGGTCATCCAGAACCCCCTTTATATATTTTTTGTTAATTCTGGGCACGCGATAAAATGTTATTTTGCGGTAGATTTTTTATAAAACTTTTACAATTTTTGGGCATTTCATAAATTTTCCCAAATAAAAAATATATTAAAAAAATTATGGTGGCCACCTTATGTCTAGCCCATCACAGATTCCAGCCCCAATGTAATTCCGCCTATGCTGATAAACATTGGCTTAAAGTAGGGATTTGGGAAGAAGAAACCCAACCTTATTGAACACCAGCGGCATCCTTGGCCATGGATTATGAGAACTCTCAAAAAAGGTAAGAATTGATGGAGTTTTTATAAGAAAATAATTATCAACAAGTCCGATGTCAATCCTTCATATTGGTATTCAATCGGTCGATTGTCAATCATCTATGTTAGTAAATCACTCTGACTTAAATATAATCTAAGTTATGTTGGTAAATCATCTATGTTGGTAAATCAGTCGATTGCCAATCATCTAAGATGGCGAGCTGATAGCTATATATGTTATTTCCAAAACAAATCGTTAGATGGTTGTCTCGCTCACTTACACACAGAGAGAGGGAGAGAGAGAGAGAGAGAGATGAATACTCATTCTCTTTGTGAGATACGAGGTTGATGACTCGGTCTCTTTGTGAGAACGCGAGTGGAAGTCACGGTCTCTTTGTGAGAACCAGAGTTGATGAAGACGACTTTGCTGGGGTGATTAAGATCACCGTTGTTCAAAGTAAGATTCGTCCAATTGCGATATGCTCCAAGGAACCAGCAAGTTCGAAAGAACTTCTGGAATGCTCGTTGTCACCTCCTTTATCGAACCCGAAGAACTCCAATGGCAGCGACGACGTAGCCCTCTTCGTCTCTTAATTTCAGCGTCAGTTCTCAGTGAAGGCACGAAGAGAGTATTTATAGAGAATGACCAAAACTATAATCCAAATCATGGCCGTAACTGATTGCGAAAATGTAGGAACGAATAATGTAAAGATTTGAATGAATTAAATTCAAATCCCACAAAAGATGGATATGATTAATTGACTCAATCTTTCCATAACCGCTTAATTCTTCCAATCAGCCACATCATAAACCGCCTGCACCCCTTAGTCCACTCAGCCTGCGTGTCTGCGCGTAGATGTACGGCAGCACAGACGACCAGCCCCACAAGCGCACGGCAGCATCGTCGCGCCACAAGCGCGCAGCAGCGCCACAGCCCCGCAAGCGCGCAGAAGCGCTGCAGCTTGCGTGCCTACGCATAGCTACGCAACAACACATACGCGCAGCCCCGTAAGCGTGCAGCAGCACAGCAGCACATTCCCGCGGCTCCTGCGTGCACTTGCGTGCACCTGCGCGGCCCTTGCACAAGCACCTACGCATGTGACTCGAGCAGAAGATGAGCGCACAAGCGCATCAACTGCGCACAAGGCGCCATACGCCGATGCTGACGTGCTAAGTGCAAAGTGCGCCAACAAAGTGTCACTTCGCGTCCTTAAGCCCGAGTTCGAGTTTGAGTCTGAGACCGAGTCGCTAAGCCCCTTCGGGGCTTAGCTCCGTAGGAAAATAATCCCATGAGCATGACAAAAAGCATTAATATTTCTTTGTTGGATTAGCCTTCTTTCTACTAGAAAAATCTCCCACATGGCACCCGTGTGCCTCTTCACACCTCATATGACTCTCTCAACACAATCAAAGCTTTACATAGAGATACAATCCATTTGGCCTAGGCAATGTGGGACTATCTTTCAAGTTCTCTAAGACAAAACACCAACAATCCTCCACATATCTCTATATATGGGTTGAAGGTTCCCCACAGTGACTGTCCATCCTGCATTAGGATAGATGTCGCTGCGACTTGAATCTTCTCGCATGGTTTAAATAACAACATGATACAAGAATGGACTAAGCCTTGAATTCTGCACCATAGCTGTAATTCTTCCCACTCACACAATGACATCAACTGTGCTTCTGGCTGCATATTGAAGGTCTTGTGCCAGCCTGATTTTGGTATATGTATCTTGGGTGTCTACAAGATTTCTCTCAAGAGACGGCCTACAACTCTATTCATACACTGTAGGTGAGTTCTTTTAAAGAGTCTTTGGCATGAATCATTTTGCTTCATTGCGGTGCTACACCGCTAAGACATGGCCCAAAGCTGATGTACTGCCTCATGTGGTGTCATACCATCTGTAGCATGAGGCCCAGCCTCTTTGCAGTGCCAAACTACCCAGCATGAAGCATTTTGCTTCCTTGTGGTGTTACGCCACCGTGACATGGCTTGCATAGCCGAGGTACTGCCTGTCACGCCCTGACTCGGAATCACCCGAATCATCGTCCTCGCAGGGGCGTGATGTCGCACGAGCCTGGAGTTACGCTCGTGCAAGGCAAGATGACAAGTTCTCAAATGGTTATCTTTGAGTTGATATTAATAACAAAAGGAAAACAGAGTATACAAAATGATTCTCTTTTATTGATATTCGAAATGAGATTACAAAGGCTTTTGATAGCCCAACAAAATTTGCCAGATTGGGCTACAACACTCAAGTTCTCTCTGCCCACAAAGGATTTCACCGTTCCATACATCATGCCTTCTATATCTCGGCCGCATCAATCCTATTGCTTGTCCGAACGTCAATGCAGTTGTACGCCTCAATACGCTTCGGCATTCCAAGCCTCAACGTATTCAAGCGAAGCTCCGCCGCAAGCAGACCAATCCTGAACCTGCTAGCAAACTAGTGGGGGATTAATACTTTCGTCCTCGCTGTACTGATCAAAAACCCATTTAACAAACCGACATTTAGTATTGTATTGATTCATGCAAACACACAATTTAGTTCTCTTTCTATGTTCTTCTTAGGATGAGTTCATGGCATATTCCAAGACTGTAAAGTATGGCAAGCATGTTATTCAATTCGCATAAGTAAACAGGCAAGCAATCTCGTGTTTGTTTCATGGCGTGACTTACCAATATCGACGTACTCGTCCTTGTACCGACGCAAGGTGAATACGCCTATCAACTTTCTCTGTCATGTTATAAGTGCTCTCTATGCGGATCTATATGTGCACGATATGAGTGTACCTTGCACTTTCGACCCATGATCCGTCCATGCAGGATATATGTATACCTTGCACTTCCAACCCATCGCCCTTATCTATATGAAGGTCACTAGCTTTCCGGGCTAGGATGGACTTATATTTATCGAATCGAATATGTAAGACGATGATCACTCGAATGCGATTGTTAACCCAAACAATCAGAGGACCCCTGAAATACTCGTGTAAGTGGCTTATCACATTCACTAGAAGGTCGCTACCCGTCTAGATGAAGTGCACCAACAATACCGATTTTACCGCAGTCCCTCCTAGGCCGAATGGTCCCAGTGCCCTGGTGCGCCACGTTCGAGGAAAGATAACACCCGTGCATGGGCAATATGTCTTTAGGTCCATTTGACCATGCAACGCATCTTATCTTTCATGCAACCAAGCAAGTTTGTCTTATATCTATTTCAATTGGCACAACGCCCCAATGTTCTCAATGAACGCCCCGAAGCCCACGAACATTTCTAAGGCACCATGTCGCATCGGCAGTCATGTCACATCCGTGTCACAACTGTTCTCATCGTCGCAACGATGCCATCTTTTGTAAGTATTGTGCAGCTGCGCACATTCGTCGTCTTTTTTTGCATCATGCATTCAATGCATGCCTCGAAGCCGTGTTTCTGTATTCTACGTCTTAGTATTCAATGCGTTATACTTGTGTTCCATCCTTCCGACTCGTGCAACTGAGGCATGCCTTGATAAGGTATTCAATGTTCTATCGCTAGGCATTTGCACCGATATAGTCTTTCAATGTTCTAGCATACTAACTCGTGCACGGGGGCACGGAATGACTTATGTACTGGGCACTCGTCGATATAGTTATCCCATGTTCTTATGGCTTGCGCACCGAGGCGCTCGCCTTTGCGTTATTCAATGTTCCGTAGCGAGACTCGTACATTTGTTGTACGATTCATTTTAATTGTTCTTTCTAGTGTTCGACACATACTATATTTATCTCTCTATCGAGCCACGCCCGTTGCGTTGATAGGTTAACTCATCATACAATGATATATATTTTACTTAGGTATGAAGGATTAGGAAAGAGAGTCAATGTCCCCCCACCTTGAGTCGATATGCCTTATCGTTTTGCCGAGCCGATGCGGCTCGATTTCATAACTTTGTCGCACGGGCAACTCTCCTGACTTATCCATTCGAGCACTTCATGCTTCATTGAATTATACGTCCGTTTTGGCTTACCGTGCCCAAGTCTCAGTCCGTCACAAGGCGACGATTTGCTTTCGCGGACCCATTACTGAATAAGGCAGAATGCCGACCTTTAATATTTTAGCGTAAACGTATAGCCTGTACATGAAACCAACTAAAGTTAATACTTGCGTCGATTCGGACTTGCGCCTTGGTCGATTCGATTTCTTAGAATTTTCGAGCCGATTCAACGCACTTATCCTTCGGGGCAATGCGGCGCTTCGCATCGATTCAACTCGATGCATACTTCGGGACAAGGCAACTCTTTGCATCGACTTAGTTCGATGCGTTGCTCAGGATAACGTAACTCTCGTATCGATTCGCATCGATACGCAATCGGGTCAACGCAACTCGTCGAGTCAATGACTCAGCATAATGCACCGTGCGGAGCGGGGCATTACACTGCCTCATGTGGTATCACCCACTGTAACATGAGGCCTAGCCTCTTTGTAGTGCTGTCTACCACTCTTTATTCATTATACAACATTAGGCCATCTTGCATATGTGCGGTGCTACGCCGCTGTGACTTGGCCCGAAGCCGAGGCTTTACGCTTACTAGGTACCTCATGTGGTGTCACCCCACTGTAGCATGGAGTACTATGCTCTTTAGTAGTGCTGAGCTACCCGTGCTTCCTGTAAAGCACGCTAGACATCCTAGATGTCCGAGAACTCATTAAGGCTTCCAAGCCATCCTCCTACAGGACTTTTTTCTTTGTAAAGAATAATCAGTTGACAATAGTGGTCCTGGTTTAATCATCCCGCAACATCCCAAAGGATTATACACTACTCCTGATATTCTTCTAGTCAATGGTCCTTCATTGAACTAAAAGCTAGATGCCTAGTAGATTTTTTTTGAACTAATAGCATAAAACTTCATAGTAGAATTATAAAGACACGATATCAGAGTGTCTTCAAGCCCATCTTAAATGCCGTGTCTTCAACCAGCTGGCGCTTGAGACCTTTGGTGAACGGATCTGCCAGATTCTTCTGACTCTGAACATCAACTATGGCAATGACTCCTCTTTTAATAAGATCATTTATCGCTCTGTGCCTTAAGCGCACAGTCCTCTTCTTGCTATTGAAGAGGTCATTCGAAGTCACCGCTGCGGTCGCTTGGTTACCGCAGTATATTGGTACCGTCGGTACCTGCGCACCAACCATTGGAAGATCATATATGAGCTTTCGAAGTCACTCTGCTTCGTCCGCTGCAGCCGCCAGCACATAGAACTAAGATTCTATAGAAGAATGAGATGACATAGTCTGCTTCTTCGACTTTCACGATATAGCAGCTCCACCCATGGAAAAGACGTATCCTCTTATGGACCTTTTACTCTCTACTTCTGAGTACTAACTTGCATCGCTGAAGCCTTCCACTACTTTTAGTTCTCCGTAATAGTGTAGTGCATACTTCTGAGTCCTTTTGAGGTATCTCATAACCCTTTTCACAACTTTCTAGTGCTCCATACTTGGATTGCTCTTGAACCGACTCAGCATCCCCATGACAAAAGCTATGTCAGGCCTTGTGGCAGTAGTCGCATACATCAAA
The DNA here is from genome assembly GCA_029216955.1 of Iris pallida. Lineage (NCBI taxonomy): Eukaryota > Viridiplantae > Streptophyta > Magnoliopsida > Asparagales > Iridaceae > Iris > Iris pallida. Next base: position 14,194 of record JANAVB010044490.1, on the reverse strand, counting down.
CTCCCGATGACGCTTGAATACTCCAACTGTCTGACGTTTTTCCTTAGATTTGGCTTCAATTTCTTGTCACACCTATATGGCATATCGATTCCTGGAAGATCCTGATACCCATAGCGTATGAGCATCTTCTCAATGTAATGAAGTTGTGATAATGCCACTCCAGTTTTCGTCTGGATGATTTTTATCCCCAGGAAAACATCAGATTCCTTTAAGTCCTTCATACTGAACTTAGACGAGAGGAACTTCTTTGTCTCAGTGACACTTGCAAGATCTGTACCCAATATTAGCATGTTATCCACCTACAGACAAATGACAACTCCTCTTCCGTCAGCGAACTTCGTGCACACACACTTGTCTGTCTCGCTGACCCTGTAGCCGTTTGATCTTATAACTTTATCAAATTTCTCGTGCCATATCTTGGGAGCTTGCTTCAGACCATACATAGATTTCACCAACTCACAGACTTTGTCTTCGAGGCCCTTAATGACGAATCCTTCTGGATGTTGCATGTAAAACTCTTCGGTCAATTCACCATTCAGGAAAGCGGTTTTAACATCCATCTGATGAATTATCAGCTTATAAATTATGCTTAGAGCAATCAATGTCCTGATGGTCGTCATCCGCGCTACTGGAGCATATGTATCAAAATAATTGATCCCTTATTTCTGAAAAAATCCTTTGGCAACTAATCTTGCCTTGAACTTGTCAATAGTTCCACCGTCATTCATCTTCTTCTTAAAGATCCATTTACTTCCGATTGGTTTTGCTCCTTCAGGCAGATCGATCAACACCCACATATTGTTGGAGGTTATTGAGTCATACTCATCATTAATAGCCTCCTTCCAGAGACAACATCTCTGGTCTTTATCGCCTCATCATAGGTAAGCAGATTTGCTTCCATATGATAGGTGACAAAATCCTCTCCGAAGTCCTTCTGTCTTGTCACTCGCTTAGACACTGGTTCTGCGAGTTCTGGTTCAATATTTTTTTCTGTAGCAACAACTTCTTCTTGGACTACCTATTTATAAGAAACTTGAGCTTCCTGTGCACTCACATTGTTCTTCGGAATGTCCGTGAGAAAATATTCTTGTGCCTTGTAAATTTATCTTCAAAGAATTCTGCATCGCGAGATTCAATGATATGATTTGACTCAACATCAAGGAACCTCTGAGCATCACTCTTATCAGCATCACCCAGGAATATAGTCTTTGTAGTCCTTGTTTCCAGTTTCTGAATCTTAAAATCCGAAAGCTTCATTTACGCTAGAGACCCCCACACTCGAATGACATTCAAGTTGGGTCTGACCTTGAACCAGAGTTCATGAGGAGTGGCTTCCGACGTTGCATGCGGCACTCTGTTCAACATGAAAGTGGCCGTAAGCACTGCTTCACCCCAGAAGCAATTTGGAAGACCCGCAGTCAACATCATTGAGTTCATCATCTCTGTTAATATTTTGTTCTTCTTTTATGCAACACCATTTGATTGAGGGGATTACGGAGCAGTTGTTTCGTTGATAATTCCATGTTCTCTGTAGAATATTGCGAATTCATGAGACCTATACTCACCACCTCGATCACTTCTGAGTCTCTTGAGTTGTTGTCCGGTTTGACACTCGGCTTCAGCCTTTAAGTCCTTAACCTTCTCAAATACTTCATCTTTAGACTTGAACAGATAAACGAAAGTGTACTTTGAGTAGTCGTTGATGAAGGTAATAAAATACTTCATCCCGGCCTCTGTGGAGAACCGTTTGAAGTCACAGATATGAGTGTACCAACTCTAGAAGATCTGTACTTCGGTTTACCCGCTTGAACGATTTTATAGTGATCTTCGTCTGTGCACAGACCTCACACTTCTCCAACTCCTTACACCCATATTTGGAGATAAGCCCTAGACTAGACATCTTGCTTATTCTTTTACAATGAATATGTCCTAGTCTATTATGCCACAACTCAAGAGGATAACCAGAAGAAGAAACTGCATTAACTACTCCATAGGAGTTACAAGTTGAAGTTTGAACATCCATTCGACACATAAAGCCTTTTCGAAGTATGTTTCTTTATAAGACATAACGACTTGACCAGCGTTGATGTCCATCCTCAAGCTTGCGTTGCAGAGCAGACTTTCCGAGATCAGGTTCTTGGCTATGGCCTGTACATGCTTCACATTTTGCAGTATCAGTGACTTCCCCGAAGTCTGTTGCAGTACCACTGTCCCGATCCCATGTACTTCAGCTTGTGTCTGGTTTGCCACCATAACCTTCTCAGAAATAGGTTGGTATATCGTGAACCACTCCTTCTTTGAGCAAACATGACATGAAGCCCCAATGTCTATCCACCAGTCCGTGTCAACTCCAGCTGAATCAACCTGCGCAATCATATCAACAAAGTTAGCCTCACCCTGCTCCTTTTATTTTGGTTTTTCTTTGTAGCCCCTTCTCCAGTGGCCTTTCTTGCCGCAGTTGAAACAAGTCCCAAGTTCTTTGGACTTGGGTTTGAATTGAGCCGACTTCACCTTCAGATGGTGAACGTCTTTCTTCTTTTGGTAGGTAGCCTTCTGCTTCCCTCTTGAGTTTTCTCCTTGCACCATGTTCGTTTTGGCCATCTGCTTGGACAAGGTTTGAGTTGATCCCTCAACTCATTTTCAATATATATCCAGTGCAAGAGACATTCCAGATCCACTTCCATCTTCTTGCAGTGCATATTTGCGATAAAGTTGCTCCACCTAGATGGGAGCTTGGCGACAATATCCCCAACGACAAAAGCATCGACCAAGAGCATGCCGTCATCCGTCAGCTTCTGTCGTAGCTTGAGGAACTTCTTGAATTGATGCAACATGGTTTTGTCGTCCTCAAACCGCATCCTCCAGACCTTTTCAGTCACATGGATCTCGTTTCTGTTCTCATCTGCCTTGTAGAGATTCTCAACCGACTCCCAGACGTCCTTTGCATTAACCGTCTTGCTGTATGACTCTGCCAGAGAGTCCTCCATAGAGTTCAAGATCAACAATTTACAGAGGTTGTGTCATGACCCGCTGCCCAAATTGTTGGGCCAGGCCGAGTCATGTCCAGCCTACGTTGAGATAAAACGTAGTAAGCTGTTCTAAAGACAACAGGATAAGACTAAATGTGCTAACAGTTCTATAAGTGAAGAAGAATCATAAATGCTCCAAACACAAAAGTCGTCGTATATAGTAAAATATCCAAGTACAAGTAAACTGAAATGTAAAACTGGATACATGTCCAGTTACAAAATGATATAGTCTAATACATGTCTAGTCTCAAAAGTCTAAGTAAACAAAAGACAACTAGGCGAGGTTCCCTGCAGGAACATCCTCGTAAAGCAGAGCCGGGTCCTCGACAATAATCCCATAATATGAGTCGCAGAGTAACTCCTCCTCAGTAAGGACACCTACAACGTTATCCTGTCAGGACGGGAGCAAGTAATAAATCTAGCAAACTAGCATATGAAACATGGAAATGAACATGAGAGGAATAACTGGAAAATATGGCATCACTCAATCTATCATGGCAAGGACACACGTGTCATAGAGACAGATGTATATGTAATGTTTAAAACTGTAGCAAGTACGTGATCGATCAATAGATATATAATATACTGTGGTACATGTAAATAAAATGTACATACGTACAAGTCAACAGGCATAGGTGTACATCCGTACAAAAATGCGGGATAATGGCCTGCGGCAAGGTATGCATATAGAATACGACCGAGCTCGCTACTGTAGGGGGGTCGTGATCACGTACAATACTATTAGTTTTCCCATAACCCATATTCTAATCATGTGAGAGATACATCAAGACTGTTCTAAGCATGGTAGTAACTGAAAGTACAACATGTAAAGATCTAACTTACTACCCCAAGGATCAGCATTTAACATGGTGGGGTTTGCAGTTCATTTATGTGACAATATGTAAAGTTCGTAGAAAGTACTTGCCTCTAGCAAAGCAAAACAAAACAAGCTGCGATAACAATGCTATGGATGTCCAGTAACTCGTCGCTGTAGAAGTAAAATATAATAACTTAGTTTTACACTAAGCTAAAACACTAGGACACTAATTGGTGCGACACGACTTGTGACTGGGCACCTAGCTAAAATGATGACTTGGCATAGGAGACCAATGTGGGGTGACACACTATGTTAACTAACTTTCTAGGGTCTTTATACTAGTGAGGGATGGGGTTCAACACGACTAAAACTCCAAATAACACAAAAAGCTACAAGTCGTAATTAATCAATAAATAAATCAAAAGATCATTGTGTTCTAACAATTTTTGAAGTAGACAAAAAGCCTAGTTTTCCTTAAAGTAAAGTACCAAGGTGATCCTTGTTAATCATAGAAATTTATTATAATTTTTCTGGAATTTATTAACCAGTACAAATATTTTATAAAAATCAGTTTTCCTAAGTATACAGAAAATGAGTTTTGGTTTCATATGCCAAACTAGTGGCAAAACAGTAAATTAAATACTACAAAAATTATACTAAATTAGCTAACTTAACATAGTATCTAAAAACTATTTTTCCATAATTTTAGCAATACTTTAAGTATTTTTAGAAAATCAAAAATAGCATTGTACACAATAATTAATTATCTGCGTATTTTGTCCATGTATATAATTTGAACCAAAGTTCAAATACAGGATCCAAGGCCATGAATCAAGTCCAATATGACTTGTACAGGTCTTGAATGTGTGAAAACACATTTGAGCCCAAATACCCATGCTAGGCTTGGACACCAAATGGTTGCAGTAATTTAAATACAATAAAAATATAATTTGGTGATAGTGCAAAATAAATATTATTATTTTAATAAGGCTAATTTGTACAAAAGAATATATACATACCTATGATAACAGTATATATAGATATATAAGGAAAAATACTTAATTTATAGAGTATATATATATTTACAAATATATATATATATAAGAAAATACTTAATAATATAGTGTATATATATATAATATATATACGTATGAAAATATATATATATTAACATATGTATATAGAATTTACTAACTATAAAATATATACATATATATTAAATACTGTTAAAATACAGTATATATATATATATATATATATATATATATATATATATATATATATATATATATATATATATATATATATATATATATATATATATATACATATATATATGTATAAAAATACAAAACAAAAAAGAAAAGAAAACAGAAAAGAAAAGAAAAAGGAAACAGAAAGAAGAGGGGGGGCTCGAACCCGAGCCAGAGAAGCGGGGGTTTAATCGGGTCGGGCTGGCCAGGGGGTCAGCCCGAGCTCAGTGTTAGGGTTAGAGTTTAGGTTAGTTTTATTAGGTTTAGGTTAGATTAATAATAAAAAAAATATAAATATCGGTCCTGTGTCCTGACAGTTTAGGACACAGGTATCTATGTGTCCGTGCTACGTACGACACGCATGGACTGAATCGGTCGTGTCCACGTTTACCCAAAGACTGCCCATGTCCTGACGAGTCGTCCACAGAAAAATGAGACACCAACGAGACACGAAAATATGACTGACACATACGTGTCCGGAGATGGGCTGCTGTCGGGGGTGGCGCCTGGGCGGAGGAGGCGTCGTGGTCAGGGCGATCGGGTGGCGCTGGGGTAGGCGTGACAGGGCGAGTCGAACGGTGGCGGTTGTGGTCGATGTAGGTGGCTGTGGAGCTGGTGGTGGTGTGTCGCCGGAGTTAGGGTTAGGTCTAGGGTTTAGGTCGGAGACGAGGGGCTGCGGTGGTTGTGGTCGATGTGTAGAGCTAGGGTTTGGGTTTAGGAAGGAAGGGGGGTTTATTTATAGGTTTTTAGGGCGGTGGGGATGGCCGGGAAAGGCGGGAAAGATCGGGGTCGGTCGCTGGCGACGTGGCTGGTCGTCGGGGGCAGGTGAGCCCGATCGTGGGGGAGGGGGGGGGGGTTTAGGTTTACACTTAGGTCCCCTAGAATTTAGGTTATTGCATAATAGGTCCCCACAGTAGTATATACAAATAATCATTTGCATTTATTAGTTTAAAACAATTAACAAATTACAAACTGATATAAAAATAATTTGAATAATTACAAAACAGTATTAAAACAATTCTAATAATTGCAAATTGATATTAAAACATTTTAGAAAATTACAAATCAATATTTTTGCATTTTAAAACTCATTTAAAAATTCTAAAAAAATTCCTAAAAATTCCTAATAATTATTTTAAGGTTAAAATTAACATTAAAAATTAATTAACACCAATTTAACTAAAATTGAAAAACAGGGGCTGACAAGTCTTCCTTCCTTGAAAAATTTCGTCCTCGAAATTCACAAGGATTGAAGACCCGACAACATTCTAACATAACAAGCAATGCAACAAAATGACTAAGGCTGCGATCGAAACTAACCTCTAAGGTATCAAGCGGGAACGGGTGGTTCCCTCGCAGCGGTTGGATCGAACAAGTAAGGGTATCTCTCCCTCATGTCCGACTCCCTCTTGCAAGTAGATTCACCTGGGGAGTGACGGCTCCAAGCTACTCGCACTAGGGGTATAACCTTGTTCCTCAGCCTCTTCTCTCTCCGGTCTAATATCTCCACTGGCTGCTCAGAAACTGTAAGGCTCGGTCCGACCTCCAACTCTGAATGATCTAGCACATGACTGGGGTCTGGAACATATATCATCAGCTGAGATACGTGAAAGACGTCGTGAACACCTACTAGGTTGGGTGGAAGTGCAACCCTGTAAGCTACCTCTCCGATCCTGCCAAGCACCTCGAATGGCCCGATGTATCTGGGGCTCAGCTTCCCTCCTCGTCCGAACCGGATCGTCCCTCTAGTAGGTGATATCTTCACTAGCACCATATCACCGTCTGCGAACTCCATCGGCCTGCGACTAGCATCAGCCCAGTGTTTCTGCCTGTCCTGAGCTACTCTGAGCCTGTCTCTGATCATCCCGACTTTCTCTGCTGCATCCGTGATCATCTCTGGCCCAAGCATAACTCTGTCTCCGATATCATCCCAAAAGAGCGGTGTGCGGCATCGTCGTCCATGTAGCGCCTCGAAAGGAGATATACCAATACTGGCCTGGTAGCTGTTGTTGTATGAAAACTCTACCAAGTGCAGATGGCTCTCCCATGATCCTCCGAAGTCCAGCACGCAAGTCCTCAGCATATCCTCCAGTGTCTGTATCATCCTCTCGGACTGCCCATCTGTCTGTGGGTGGTACGCCGTACTGAACTTGAGCCTACTGCCCAACTCCTCCTGCAAGCTCCTCCAGTAGTGGGATGTAAATCTGCTATCTCTGTCTGACACGATGCTCACCGGCACTCCGTGTAGGCGAACTATCTGCTGCATGTATAGCTCCGCCAACTTCTCGGTGGAAAGCCCCACCTTGAAGGGTATGAAGTGCGCACACTTCGTCAGCCTATCTACGATGACCCAGATGGCATCCTTCCCTCCTTGGGAACGAGGAAGCCCTGAAACGAAGTCCATCGTAATATGTTCCTACTTCCACTCGGGAATGGGTAACGGCTGCAACAAACCAGCTGGCCTCTGGTGCTCCGCCTTGACCTGCTGGCAAACTAGGCATCTCGAGATGAAACGTGATACATCCCTCTTCATCCCGTACCACCAAAGATGTTCCCGCAAGTCACGGTACATCTTGTTAGCACCAGGGTGAATAGAATATCTCGATCGGTGTGCCTCCTGCAAGACTGTCTCTACTAGCTCTCCCTTCGGCACGCACAATCGGCTGCCATGCCTCAGGGATCCATCCTCTGCTATAGTGAAGTCATCCAGCAATCCAGCTAATGCCTGGGGTCGAAGTCTGCGAAGGCTCTCATCTGTAGACTGTGCCTCCCGGATCTGCTCCATCAATCCTGACTGAATGTCAAGTGCCATCATCTGTATCACTGATCCTGGCCGAACCCGCTCGATACCGAGCTTCTCCAGATCCTCCTGCAAATGCCGATCAATCATCAGGTACCATGCCATCGGATGCCTGCTCAGCGCATCTGTCACCACATTTGCCTTCCCGGGGTGATACTGTAAATCGATGTCGAAGTCCTTCATCAAGTCCAACCATCGTCTTTGCCTCATGTTCAGCTCTTTCTGCGTGAACACATACTTCAAGCTTTTGTGGTCAGTAAAGATTTCCACACGCTTTCCGTATAAGTAATGTTTCCATAACTTGAGTGCAAAGATCACCGCAGCTAACTCTAGGTCATGGGTAGGATCATTCCTCTCATGAGTTCGCAATTGCCTAGGTGCATAAGCAATTACTTTCCCATGCTGCTGTAGGACACATCCTAGCCCCTTTCCAGAAGCATCGCTGAAAATGGTGAAACCTCCAGAACCTGAAGGTAAAGTCAGAACTGGAGCGGTCGTCAGCCTCCTCTTCAGCTCCTCAAATGCCGCCTGGCAGTCCTCTGACCAGATGTACTCTGCGTCCTTCCGCGTCAGCTTCGTCATGGGTTCAGCTATCCTAGCAAAGTCTTGGACGAACTTTCTGTAATAGCCTGCTAAACCCAGAAAACTCCTGATCTCTGAAACTGACGTCGGAGCCTTCCACGTCTCAACTGCAGCAATCTTCCTGGGATCCACCGAGATTCCATCTCCAGTGACTACATGGCCGAGAAACTCTACTCGATCTAAAAAGAACTCGTACTTCGGTATTTGGCAAACAATCTCTCCTGCCTCAGAATCCCCAAAACTATCCGTAAGTGCTCTGCATGCTCCTCTGGCGTCTTCGAGTATATCAGGATGTCGTCGATAAACACTACGACGAACTTATCCAGATACTGGTGAAATGTCTTATTCATCAAGTTCATAAAGACAGCTGGCGCATTTGTGAGACCAAATGGCATCACCAGAAACTCGTACTGCCCGTACTTCGTGTTGAACGCCGTCTTCTGGATGTCTGCTGGCCTAACCTTCACCTAGTGGTACCCGGATCTCAAGTCTATCCTGGAAAACACCTTCGCCCCGTTCAACTGGTCGAACAAATCATCTATCCTGGGCAGAGGATATTTGTTCTTGATGGTGATGGCATTCAAGGCCCGAAAGTCAATACACAACCGGACTGTACCATCCTTCTTAGGCACAAAGGGCACTGGTGCTCCCCATGGAGAAGCACTGGATCGAATGAAACCTTTTTTCAACAGGTCATCAATCTGCTCTTTCATCTCTATGGCCTCCTTGGGATTCACTCTATAGCAAGCCCGGGATACTGGTGATGAACCCGGCACTAGATCTATAGTGAACTCCACATCTCTGTCAGGCGGAAGTCCTGGAAGATCCTCTGGAAATACATCCATAAACTCCCTAATGATAGGGTGTGGCGGTGCTGCGTCCCCGACTGTAGCACAACAGTTCGGCTCTAGGCTGATCTTCGGCCCTGTCCTCCTGACACTGAATGGTACTGTGCCTGGGGGACTGAACAAAATACTACCCTCATGGCAATCTATAGATGCATGGGCATAGCTAAGCCAGTCCATCCCCAATATGATATCATAACCGGGGAGTGGCATCACAAAGAATCGCCCTCTGAACTCTCTCCCGGCTATAAAAATAGAACATCTATAGATAGATCTAATAGGCACTGTTCCTCCTCCCGTCATCACTCTACTAATCTCCGCAGTAGGTGTAGCTACTAGATGATGTTTATGCATAAACTCTAATGATAGGAAGCTATGAGATGCACCAGAATCAAACAAACATACAGCTAGAAAAGTATGCAAATAAACATGACCTGTAATGACGTCAGCTAAGTAATCCGGCTCCGAAACCTGCTCCGGCTCCGGCTCAATAGCTAGACTATAAACCCTCCCCTGAGGTCCCTTCTGCTGCTGCAGATGCTGTCCGAACCTCTGCTGCTGAGTCGGGAGCGGTCCTCTAGTCTTCGCTACTGGGCAGTCCCGAATCTGATGGGTGGTAGACCCACAAACTAAATACTGCCCCAATCTCTTCCTGCAAATGGACATGTCGTGCCCTGGTCTTCCGCAGAAAGAACACATAGCTCCCTTCTGCTGCTGTCGGGGTCCCGGGGCTCTAACTGGCGGGGTCTGATGATGTGGTGTAGGGGGACGGTAAGTCTGCTGGGGTGGCGTCGGCGCTCTCTGCTGGAAAGCCTGACGCTTGGACGGTCCCTCATGATGTACAGAAGCCGGCCTCTTGCATGACAGAAGACGCTCCTCGATGCTCCGGGCTAACTCTAGGCTCTGGTAGTAGTCAGTCGTACCGTTCGCCACTATAAGGATGCCAATGTCTGGAACTAGACCATGGCAAAACCTACGGGTCTTCTCCTCTGGATAAGCAACCAGACTAGGAGCAAAATGGCTCAGGCGACTAAACTCTCCCGCATAGTCATCAACAGAACGGTTCCCCTGCTGGATGTTCTGGAATCGTAGCCCCATGGCTACTCTAGCAGTGGTCGAGAAGAATTTCTTCTTGAACTGGGTCTTGAACTGGTCCCAGGTGGCTCTACCTCTCGCGAACAACGGCTCATTCCTGAACCAGACTCCGGCTAAGTCTATCAGCAGAAATCCTGCTGCCTCGACCTGAAGGTCGTCCGGCATCCTAACTCCCAGAAGCTTCCTCTCTACAGAATCTAGCCAGTCATCAGCTACTACTATGCCCTCAGTCCCTGAGAACTCCTTGGGATTCAGACCCATGAAGTCCTTGACCGTCCTCGCTCTCTGCCGTGGCTCTACATGTGGTGGGACCACGGGACGTCCCTCAGAACGCTCCATGCTCTGGCGGAGTAGGGTAGTCTGCTCCTGATGGGTTGTTAGGAACCCCTGGATCAGTGTGAGCAGCTGGGTCCCGTCGAGAGTGACGGAAGCCTGAGTGGGTATAGTGATAGGGGGTGGTGGAAGTATCGGCTCCTGCCGGGCCTGGGATGTGGAAGGTGGTATCTGGGTCTGTGGATCTGTGGAGTGGGAAAATATGGTAGGTAGAGGTGTATCAGTCAACTGGTCAGCTGACTGGATATGGAGGGCCCCATTCTCGGGGGTAACATACTGGGATGAACGAGTAAGCACCATCTAAATTACACATAAAAAGACTTATAAGGACTTATTTAAAGTAAGCAATCATATGCAAGAAAATCTAATTATAATAGCAAACATGTGATGTATTTCCTATGTTGCAATCCTAGCATTCCTCTAAGTGTTCTAAGCGTCTTTCCTAATGTTGTCTAATTACCTTAAGTTCCTAATTGCAGGCATGCTTGGTACAATAACGTAACCAAACAGTTTAGTCAGGACCTGCATGGGCTACCACTAAAAACATGTCACGACCCGCTACCCAAATTGTTGGGCCAGGCCGAGTCATGTCCAGCCTACGTTGAGATAAAACGTAGTAAGCTGTTCTAAAGACAACAGGATAAGACTAAATGTGCTAACAGTTCTATAAGTGAAGAAGAATCATAAATGCTCCAAACACAAAAGTCGTCATATATAGTAAAATATCCAAGTACAAGTAAACTGAAATATAAAACTGGATACATGTCCAGTTACAAAATGATATAGTCTAATACATGTCTACTCTCAAAAGTCTAAGTAAACAAAAGACAACTAGGCGAGGTTCCCTGCAGGAATATCCTCGTAAAGCAGAGCCGGGTCCTCGGCAGTAATCCCATAATATGAGTCGCAGAGTAACTCCTCCTCAGTAAGGACACCTACAACGTTATCCTGTCAGGACGGGAGCAAGTACTAAATCTAGCAAACTAGCATATGAAACATGGAAATGAACATGAGAGGAATAACTGGAAAATATGACATCACTCAATCTATCATGGCAAGGACACACGTGTCATGGAGACAGATGTATATGTAATGTTTAAAACTATAGCATGTACGTGATCGGTCAATAGATGTACTATGTACTGTGGTACATATAAATAAAATGTACATACGTACAAGTCAACAGGCATAGGTGTACATCCGTACAAAAATGCGGGATAATGGCCTGCGGCAAGGTATGCATATAGAATGCGACCGAGCTCGCTACTGTAGGGGGTCGTGATCACGTACAATACTATCAGTTTCCCCATAACCCATATTCTAATCATGTGAGAGATACATCAAGACTGTTCTAAGCATGGTAGTAACTGAAAGTACAACATGTAAAGATCTAACTTGCTACCCCAAGGATCAGCATTTAACATGGTGGGATTTGCAGTTCATTTATGTGACAATATGTAAAGTTCGTAGAAAGTACTTGCCTCTAGCAAAGCAAAACAAAACAAGCTGCGATAACAATGCTATGGATGTCCAGTAACTCGTCGCTGTAGAAGTAAAATATAATAACTTAGTTTTACACTAAGCTAAAACACTAGGACACTAATTGGTTACGACACGACTTGTGACTGGGCACCTAGCCAAAATGATGACTTGGCATAGGAGACCAATGTGGGGTGACACACTATGTTAACTAACTTTCTAGGGTCTTTATACTAGTGAGGGATGGGGTTCAACACGACTAAAACTCCAAATAACACAAAAAGCTACAAGTCGTAATTAATCAATAAATAAATCAAAAGATCATTGTGTTCTAACAATTTTGAAGTAGACAAAAAGCCTAGTTTTCCTTAAAGTAAAGTACCAAGGTGATCCTTGTTAATCATAGAAATTTATTATAATTTTTCTGGAATTTATTAACCAGTACAAATATTTTATAAAAATCAGTTTTCCTAAGTATACAGAAAATGAGTTTTGGTTTCATATGCCAAACTAGTGGCAAAACAGTAAATTAAATACTACAAAAATTATACTAAATTAGCTAACTTAACATAGTATCTAAAAACTATTTTTCCATAATTTTAGCAATACTTTAAGTATTTTTAGAAAATCAAAAACAGCATTGCACACAATAATTAATTATCTGCGTATTTTGTCCATGTATATAATTTGAACCAAAGTTCAAATACAGGACCCAAGGCCATGAATCAAGTCCAATATGACTTGTACAGGTCTTGAATGTGTGAAAACACATTTGAGCCCAAATACCCATGCTAGGCTTGGACACCAAATGGTTGCAGTAATTTAAATACAATAAAAATATAATTTGGTGATAGTGCAAAATAAATATTATTATTTTAATAAGGCTAATTTGTACAAAAGAATATATACATACCTATGCTAACAGTATATATAGATATATAAGAAAAAATACTTAATTTATAGAGTATATATATATATATTTACAAATATATATATATACATAAGAAAACACTTAATAATATAGTGTATATATATATATATATATAAAATATACGTATGAAAATATATATATTAACATATGTATATAGAATTTACTAACTATAAAATATATACATATATATTAAATACTGTTAAAATACAGTATATATATATATATATATATATATATATATATATATATATATATATATATATATATATATATATATACTAATATATATATATATATATACATATATATATATAAAAATACAAAACAAAAAGGAAAAGAAAACAGAAAAGAAAATAAAAAGGAAACAGAAAGAAGAGGGGGGCTCGAACCCGAGCCAGAGAAGCGGGGGTTTAATCGGGTCGGGCTGGCCAGGGGGTCAGCCCGAGCTCAGTGTTAGGGTTAGAGTTTAGGTTAGTTTTATTAGGTTTAGGTTAGATTAATAATAAAAAAAAAATATAAATATCGGTCATGTGTCCTGACAGTTTAGGACACAGGTATCTATGTGTCCGTGCTACGCACGACACGCATGGACTGAATCGGTCGTGTCCACGTTTACCCAAAGACTGCCCATGTCCTGGCGAGTCGTCCACAGGAAAATGAGACACCAACGAGACACGAAAATATGACTGACACATACGTGTCCGGAGATGGGCTGCTGTCGGGGTGGCGCCTGGGCGGAGGAGGCGTCGTGGTCAGGGCGATCGGGTGGCGGTGGGGTCGGCGTGACAGGACGAGTCGAACGGTGGCGGTTGTGGTCGATGTAGGTGGCTGTGGAGCTGGTGGTGGTGTGTCGCCGGAGTTAGGGTTAGGTCTAGGGTTTAGGTCGGAGACGAGGGGCTGCGGTGGTTGTGGTCGATGTGTAGAGCTAGGGTTTGGGTTTAGGAAGGAAGGGGGGGTTATTTATAGGTTTTTAGGGCGGTGGGGATGGCCGAAAAAGGCGGGAAAGATCGGGGTCGGTCGCCGGCGACGT